>CAVNYN010234513.1:0-35113 GCA_963692815.1 Nyctanthes arbor-tristis
CGCTCTTCCGATCTCAAATTTGGGATACTGTAGGTAATATTTCAACAATTCAGGTGCAAATTACAAGTTAATGAAAGTTTAGAGATAAAAGTGCAAATTGGTTAAATTGTGGATGACATTGAAGTGCAAAGTTAACGGTGGATCTATTTGAACATATTTGGTGTATAGAATAAAATTTGTAAACAAACACCAAATTTATACACACCTCCAAAACTTGTCGTTTCAAGAAAGATAGAGTCACAGATATTTAAATAAATATAATGAGGTATGTATGTATCGTAAAGCGAAAATGATCACCCGCCTACTGTAGGTGGAGTTACACCGCCCACTGTGGGTAGAGTTATACTACCCATAGCTGATGTGACACACACATGATAGCCTACTAAAGCACACACATGGCAGCCCACAGCTGATGTGGCATAACATGACAACTTATTGTGCCACGTCAGTTGTGCAAATTTCCATGTGTGTGTCACATCAGCTGTAAGTAGTGTAACTCCGTCTACAATAAATAGGTGAACGAGACTGATATATAAAGTACGTAAAAATAGATTAATGTCAAATTTAGAAAGTTCTCGTGTTGCTACCCTAAACAAAGGCATCCTCCACCCATAACAATCCAGTTTTTGATTTCCATGTCTTACTCTATTTCCAGAATAGTCTCCACCAGTCTACCTGATAAATCTCTTTTAACAAATCAACCAATTCAAAGTACCTCTTGGTGCATTATTATATTATATTTCATTTCATAGAAAGGGCAAACCTGCTAACCAGCTCAATTTCACGATTCGTAAACAGACTTCTAAGTTAAAATTTCACTGAATCCCCACGTTAAAATTTATATAGCAAGATTTTATTTTAAGTATAAAAATGAAATTAAGCATTTAAAAAATATGGATATACAACTATAATATATTTATACAATAATCTCTTCACGCTCAATTTTTAGGTATGCATGCCATGTGGCTATGTGTATACACGCAATGTAGTTGTAAATATCTATTCGGTTATACGTGTAGTCACATAGGGCATATGAGTGCCTTTACAGCAACATTTAGCTTTTAGAGGATTTTTTTTAATACTCATATGAATTGAACTATTGATGATCAAAAGTTTTTTAGCACTTTCACCAATCTCACGTGAGTGCAAGGACACAGAAAATGATACAAAATTAGACGTCAAACGCTATAAATGATGTTAGACATATGTGTGACGTGCATTTGATACTTTACATTAGTTAGTAGGGTTGATGTGGTGTGTCAAATGTACGCCACGCAAGTGTCTGTCACTATATATTACGCTAGACATATAATTTTATATCGTTTTCCTCATGGACGCACGTTGCGTGAACATATGGTTCGGGAGGTGCAATAAAACCACATATGAGTGATGATGTCAATTATTATGTTTTTTATACGTAGGGTCATTTCTGACATTATAGAGGCTATAAGTGAATTTTATATTAAGGGCCTTCTAACAATACATAATACTAAGTTTTGGGTTTTACTAATCATTTTTTTTTTTTTTTGGGTGGGGGGTCGGAGAAAATTAAATAGGCATTCAACTTCATTTTTAAGGAGCCCTGAGTGGTTGCTTAGAAGACATAGCCCCATCCATGCTGCTGTTTACACCACTACTTCTTTCTATTCCACCAACTAAATTAATGTCACTTTTGTGTACTCTTTTCAAACTTTTACTTTAGGCCCAGACTGTTATTTCAACGCCTTTTCTGTCAGGACATAGTTGATCGGGGGCTTAACGACCATCTTGAAAACCTATACTCAACTCAAGGCCAACTATGACAACTAAAAAATTGAAATAAATTGATCTAATATTCTGAATGAGGCATTCAACTGGGGCTAGCTACTAACGCTCTCCCGACTTACCAATTTGGCTAGGATGAGATGAAAGTCTCTACACTTATTCGTAGGACTGATGTGGTCAATATTGGCCATTGTATTTGTCCATCAAAGGCATCTTAAGGCCATGCCGACTTCCAAGTGTTCTGAGGATGATCTGATCGAGCTTTCTTCATCAAATTTTCTTTGGCTCCTTGCAAAGCCATTTGGCTTTGATATAGAGATCTCTCTTCTATATCTGATGGTGGGTTCGCTCTCCTCTTACGTATGATTCTTGTTCTCCACCATGTTTCAATGCTGATTCTGTGTTTCGAAGGCTTGAGGAAAGTTTCAAAAAAGGGCCCCCATAGAGTACTAGTCAAATGGTAGTTTTGTAGTACTAATCTTTACCGTAAAATATTAAATCATTTTACAATTACAATTTGCAATATCATGACATGCATATGTGTAACTGCTTATCTAAATGAGGAATCAAAATTGGCTCTTTTGATTCTGGGCCTGAGAAGGTCATCTCATTTGCCTTGTTACAGAACCAGCCTTGCAATGTTCTTACCTTATTGCAAGGTACTTCATAGTAGCTTATCGAAGACACTAAAAAACTTATCATTCTCTCTTTGGAGCTCTTGGAGAGGGTTGAACATATGATGGCTTCACCCTTGTGGTTGCAAATTAAGGATCCTTTCGTCTAACTTTGAACCTTGCTAGATGGGTGGCTGTCCACAAAAAATAGAGATCTGCAATTGTTCTTACCTTCTGAGCTCGTTTGCTGAAACAATATGAACGTGTGGAATTTGCTCTACCTCACCTTGATGCTTGTTGGCTTTTTCTTCTTTGGAGCTCCATCTCTACGTATCTTGTGGTGATTCTTTCTTCTTTTCCTTCATTTTTGTTATGACAACATTGCGATTTTGATGGTTCGAATAAGTGGGACAGAGATTAGATTCTCACGTTCTAAAAAGAATGTCATGGGTTCAAATCACACTATTACAAAATTTGCAGTCAAAAAGACAGTACACGTCGATTTTTGGAAAAACAATGATGCTTAAACGGTACACGGTGGCAATTCTAAAATCAAGTGACCAATTATACAACGATGCGTAAACGGTACGTGGTGACAATTCTAAAATTAAGTGACCAATTATACAGGTTGGTTCCTTTTAGGTACCAACGTGTATAAGCACGCGAAGACATGGGCGTCGGTTGCCTATGGCTTTTAATATATTTCATCTTCTTTCTCATCTGTGAATTTTTCGATCGAGAGCTACTGTGTTTAGGAGGATTTCGCCCGTATATCCATATTTCTACTTCCAAAAGCCATATATTTCCTTCCGGCTACTTCGACCAGCCTTCTTAACCGGCAGACACTGACGGCGTGCTCTTGCAATGGACGGCGAGTGGTGCGGCAGCGGCAGTTGAGGTTTAAGCATTTTCTCCATTTCGATCTATCTCGAATTTTGGATAGCTTCTCCTCCCTTTCTTCATAGTATTTCGAAGGTACTTACAATACATATCTTATTTTGTTTGTCAATAATGAAAGAATTTGTTTACATTATGAGGAATATATTGCTAAATTTGTATACATTTGGTAAATAATAATTTTGTTGAATTTAGTGTATGTACATAATCTTTTGGACATTGTTTGTTTTATTTATATATGTACATTGCTGTGGGTAAAAGGATGTAGTTAGATTTCATGAGTTTTGGTGGGTTTTTGTAGGAGTAGAAATTGTTGAACACCACATGTTCGATAAAATTCCTTTAAAGATTTGTTTTTTCAAATTATATTGATGCATTGTATAGAGAAATGGATTAAAATGTTGTACACAATTAGTTTAGATTAATATTAATAACAAACTAACTTTTTAACTTTTAGAGATTAGCTATTCACAACTTTGTGTATGGAATATCTTGAAGCATATATTAAGTGGGGATTTCTTGTTTTCTTTTTCTTGCTAGATTTAGAATTTATCCTTATACTATAAGGACTATATTTTAAATGTAATACTAGTATAAATAATGTTGAAAAGTATTGATAGAGAAATAAATTTAAAAAATCACATAGTATATATAAAAATTCAATTGGTTGGTTATGTAAATAGACAAACAAGTAATTAAGAACACTAATAACTTACCAAAATCAAATAATGAAAAACTTTTCATCAAGTTTGTGATATAAATTAATAAATATTTAAATAACAAACAATATTAATGTATAAATAAAATATGGAACTCAAACAATTTTAGTAATAATTTGATTGTATTTGTGATAAAAATAGATATATACAAGTAAACAAATGATTTAAGCAAATCAAATAATGTAAGAAAAATAACCCGTTAAAAATAAATAACTCTTGTTTTGGTCATCTTAATAAGTTGTGAGATATATATGGATTGTAGTTGGATGTATGAGAGACGTATCTCATTAGAATATCTGGATGGTTTATTTATATTAGTTTATAATGTTAAATTAAGTTATTGCCAAAGTTTGGACTAGTTCTTGATTGTACATAGTTTTATTTATATTAAGTTGGTGATGATTGCGTTAAAGTGTAAGTTGCAAGTGTTGGTTCTATTTGTTGTTGGCTGGGGAATGTGCGTTTGTTGTTTTACATGCATAGGGCTATATATAGCTTCCAATATTGCTGGTGTATTCTTTAAAAAAAAATGAATAGGCGTCGATTGTTACACACAAACTGACGCCTTTAGTATAATTAAATAAATAATGGAAGCTTTAGGCGTCAGTTGTTTACCAAGAACGAACGCCTAAAATAAGTTATAGATGTCGGTTCTCAACTAAAAACCGACGCCTATAGTATAATTTTCTTTTATTTTTTTATAAAATCCACTATAAGCGTCAATTACTTTGAAACAACTGGCGCCTTTTGTGAACTATAGGCTTCGACAACAAACCGAAGCTTATACCCTAACTATTAGCGTCACTGCCGATAGCATCACATCCAGAACCGACGTGTTTTCCCCATTACAACCGATGCCTATTACGCTTTTCTTTAGTAGTGTCATACTACCCTATTTCCACTACCCTCCCCTAAGGATAGCAATTTCGACCCAAAACCCGATATCCTCAAGATTTGGGGGTCTGATATCCGCAAGTACCCGCCCTAAATAGAGCGGGTATTAGTCGTCCCTTTAAGTATTGGGTCAGGTACGAGGCCAAGAATTTCGCCCCGATTTCTTATCAGGTCGGGGCGCCCCAATACCTGACAGGATTTTTTTTCTTTAATTTTTTGTTATGAAAAAAATTTTGATATAGAGGAAGGGGTAGTGAGGAATCGAACTCTAGTACTCAACCTTAAATCAACAAATCTCGGCCACTTTACCCAATGTTCTTTTTATTTAATTTTTAGCTAGCTTTAATACTAATTCAAACTTTGAGTTTCCTTAAAATAAAAAATAAAATCAAGACAACACAAACCAAGAATTTTAAGGAAGGCATTATTTACGTTGGTGAATAGGCCACGTTCTAATTACATATCTAAATGAAACGAATTGCATGAAGCTAATTACATATCTACATGAAATGAATTATATATAAAATGAAGTTTCATTACCACTGTCGGGTTTGTAATTATGGATATCTTACCTACACGACGCTCTTCCGATCTTTTTTTAAAATTTTTTTTAAAGATAACAGATGGGGTAACGGATATTTTTCTCGTACCTGCCATGAACCTTCCCTGCCCCGTACCCGATCGGGTACAGGGCGGGGTTTCCTTAACGGGGCGGAGAACGGCATACCCGCCCCGTTGCTATTCCGACCCCTCCTCTATATCCTCCTTTATCAAAATAACATATATATATTAATCATTGAATCGGTGCAGGGTGGGGGTTTCCTTAACGGGACGGAGGTTTCTTTAACGGACGAGGGAAGGCATACCCGCCCCGTTGCCATTCCTACCCTCCCCTATATCCTCCTTTATCAAAATAACAAATATTTATATTTATATATATATATATATTAATCATAATAAATCTTGCGACTTTGATGCCATTACCTTCGAGAAACAAAACACTAGCTTTTAAGATAACTAGTAGGAAAAACGTGTGTTGCACGTGGTGTTAGACAATGGTATGTACAATTAGTTTTCAACTATATTACCTTATAATGTCAATTGAGAAAAACGAAATATTGCCTTTTGATTATTGATAAGACTATTATCTCGTATATTAAAAACTTGATGATGTGTTTATGTTGTCTCCAGAGCTACAAATGTACAAAAAAGAAAGTCAATAAAAATTAATTTTTAAATCAATTGAATTTAATAGTAATTATAATAGTGTACCTTTGTTAAAGTAATTCTTTGTACATAATATTTTTCGTATATGTCATCCTCATCACTGTAGATTTGTCTGATTTGATGAACACTTTAGTGGCATGCATAGAGATTCCCTTGAATATGCAACATATAGTTGACTATGAGAGAAAAAATGTTGAGGTAGATATAGCCCAATATGAGGTATTGTTTGTCATTGTATTTTATTTATTGTCATTGCAAAGCAAAGACGTACAGGAAATTGCTTTATCTTAAATTTGAATGGATATCCCTCGTCATTTGCTAGATTAAGAGGCATTCTAGGGAGTAAGATTTGCTTCCCAGCATATTGACCCGTTGTAATTTCTACGTGTATGACATTATTACTAAAACCTTTGCACATCATTCTTGTTCCGTTGCAAAGTCCATTTGATGGATTTAAATTCCTTAATAGCATAATTGAACAATGTTTTTTCAAAACCAATTTATATGGTGGAACTCCGTTTGGCAGCAATGTGTTAAAAAATTCTTCTTGAGGGTAAGCATTTGTGTCATCAACTGTTTCATCAAAGTTTATGTATTCTTTAGGTTTTCCAGGAAAAATGTCTATGAGCTTCTCATTCAAATGATCAACGTACTCATTTTTTGTTGCCAAAATTACTCTAGTTGTGATAAAATCAGGAGATTGAAAATGTTGATCTAAGTCTGGAAAAATGCTGTGGATTAATTTTAATTCTAATGAATCTTCTGCTTCTTCTTCAATGAGCATTTCTTCTGAGAGCGAAATGAGATCTTCATCTATCGTGGGTTGTTGTCCATTGCCAACTCTTAAAAGAAAATTTACAAAATTCAAATCAGTAAGAGTGCGTTTAATATGAAAGGATGGAAAAGAAAATATTTTCCAACTTGTATAAAAAACATTTTACCGAGGGAGAGGTGGGAATTGATTTCTAGGGAAAATAGAAAAATGTATGCTTAATGAGATTATATCATAGAATTTAAATTTCATTTCCACTTGTAAATTAAACACGCAAAAGTTGAAATATAGATAGAAAATTGATATTTTTCACAGAAAATATATGCAATCAAACACACACTAAGTAGTCTTATGTTTTTAGTGAGTTTGAATTTCTTGATTTTGTCCAGTAGATACCTCACCAAACTGACATACATTTTTTGTTGTCTTGTAGCTCAAGGCACAACAGGAAGCACTTGTCTAAAATCACCAGGAAGCACTTGTCTAAAATCATCACCAAATACAAAAACTTTTCCACCAAATGGTTCACAATTTTCCATAATATCTCATAAAGATCTGTCAACTGTCTCTACTGCGAAATGTTTTGCTATTAGTGCTTCATCTCATATGATTAATTTTGCTTTTTTAAGTAATTCAGCTTTACCACTTTGCTTTGATATATACTACACATGCTTGATTCTGTTGTTTGGAGCGGTATTCCAAATCGTGAATGTGCTGTTAGACTGCTTGGTAGTGTTGCAGCTGCTACACCTGAAGTTGCTATTGTAAGTGCTATTTTTCCTGTACACTTTACATTTGCAAGTAATGCTCGATAGAGAAAAGTTTTTCTAGTACCACCTGGACCATCTATAAATAACACACCACTCTTTTCGGCATTTACGCATTCAATTATTACATTATAAGCTATTTTTTGTCTTAAATTGAGCTTCAACTCAGTAAGTAATCCTCTGGAGATATTTCAATACTTTCCTCTTCAAATATTTCTTTTCTCTTTTCAGTATCTAAATATTCAGATTCTATTGTTGGCAAATCATACTGCTCAATTGTCTTTCCCATAGACTCTAAAATGTCCTTTATATCTCTTAAAGTAGACTATATTCAAGTATTGATAGAGCAATTCTTCAGATAATAAGTCAAAATGCATGTCCCATAACTTCCTTATTTCGGTAGGCTAGCAATATACTAATATAGTGGCAAATAATCTTCGCATGGTTTTTGACATTTCATATGTCGATAGTTCATTTAAACAATCCATAATACTATTTCAGACACAAGAAGTCCTTTTTGTTGTGCAACTTCTTTAAATGTTGAATATGTTATTCTATTGACAATTTGTAGATACTCAAAAGAAGTTCGACCTTTGATATGATTTAGTAGTAATCTTAAGTAATACATTTCTCCTTCAATGGGAGAAACTACAATTATTCTTGATGTTACTACTCCTCTTTTCCTTAGTGTCCATTTCTTTGCTTTTTTATTGGTTAATTGGCACTATCTAACCCTAACATATCACATTATTGTACAATCTAATCATAACCTTTGTAATTTGGCAATTTTAACACCAAATATCACATTTTTGGCTCAATCTAACCTTTTTAACTTAAAGAGACTATAATACCCTTAAAATTTAATTGTACTAAAAATCATAAATTAAGAAATGGATAAATAATTAAAAAAAAAACATATATTGGTTATATTAAAAAAAATCAACATGTATTGGATTGGTCTGCTTCACAATCCGCCTAAAGTATATGGGGTGGACCAAATCGATGTGTTAGTCGGGGGACACGGATCAAATTTTCAATCGGTCTATCGATCTATTTATTATTATTTTTTTCATTTAATAAATTTTTTTCTCATTTATTTTACATTTTTGTTACTTTTAATTAAATAGTTGTTGCTGATGGATCAAAATTGGTACTTTTGTTCTATTATACTTGTGGGATTGTGGATCATCAAGATACTTCTCCATTGATGATGGGGATGCGGGTCCCCATTGAGTTCACGGAAAATCGGGTATTTTTTTGGCATCATTACATTAGATATGTTTTGATAGTGTTTCAGTGAACTTGATACAAATCCGCCTGAACGAAGAAATATTTTTATAATCTGCAATCCCATTGAATGTGATAGATGTCTGCCGCAAAGATTATTTAATTAAAAATAATAAAAATGTAAAATAAATGAGAAAAAATTTTAAAACTGAAAAAAAATAACATAATAAATAGATCAATACAGAGATAAAAAATTGATACCACATTGCCCTAACTGCACATCGAATCGGTCCACCTGATACTGTATAAGTGGATCGTGAAACAACCCATTGTCATTCCCTAAATTCTTATTAATTAATTTTTTTTTTGAAATATAACCAAGATATGTTTTTAATTGTTTTTTATCTACTTATTTATTAATTTTATTTGGTTTTTGATGCAGCAAGTAGGGGAAAACAATTCTTAATTGTTGGTGCCAAAAATAAAGTGTCGGATTCAGTAGCATGGGCAGATCGGAAAGGCCCGGTATCATTATGTTAAAAAAAAATGGCTCGGCGGTAAGTTAACGAATTGGTCGACTACAGAAACAAGACTTTATAAGTTCCGGGACAGATCCACCTCACATCAATAACCCGGCCTCTACCACCTATAAGTAGTTTTAAACAAGTTTCTTTTGAAGTAGATACCTAAATGCCACGTATGGCTCGTGACAATCTATCTTCAGGGGCATATGACGGCTCTTTCACCATTTAGGGCGTTAATTTAGCTTCTAAAATATCACGCGTCTCTACACACTAGGTAGATATCCTATTCATGGAATAGGATTCACTTTCAAGATGCCTTGGTGGTGAAATGGTAGACACGTGAGACTCAAAATCTCGTGCTAAAGAGCGTGGAGGTTCGAGTCCTCTTCAAGACATAATATTGAGAATCCTCATTGAATGAGCAATTCAATAAGAGAGCTCGAACCGATTTCAATTAAAATTTAAGAGTATTATAGAGATCGGTTTTTAAATTAAAAATGTTAGATTGCACAAAAAAATGGGATTTGAGGTTAGAATTTGGAAGTTTCAAAGATTGAGGTTGGATCACACAATAATGTGAAAGATTATGGTTAGATGGCGCAAATTAGCCCCTTTTTATTCCATACATAATATTCCGTAAATTCCATGTATCAAAAGAGCTCTCGCATTTGCACAATTTTGACATACAGTTTCTATAATGTTATTGTAACCAAGTAACCACCCAATTCATGGCATTTACCAATGGTATTTATGATAGATTTATGACTATTAACTAAAGGAAATACAAACATTAAGCATAACACCTAAAAATAATAAATTGAAAATTGCAGATCAATGTGTTGAGAAAACCATCAGAATAAATCAATTAAATATAAAGAATATCATCTACTATCTCTTTTATTTTGGAGTCCATGTCAAGTTGGTGTGTGGTTTTTATCTCATTACGCATTTGGTTTCTTTATTGTGTATTGTATATGATGTGTGTAATTTAAAATTGGAATAATGTGCTAATACCAATAACCACCCCCATTCATGGCATTTATTGATGGTGTTTATTATAGATTTAATACCAACCTTTACTACCGTTTCATGAAGTTATAACATTACTAATGATGGAATTCAATTTGCTAATTGCTATTTATAAATACATGATTTAGTTAAAAAAACACCATTAGTGTATAAGATGTAATTTAAAATTATATAATCTGCTAAAAGAAATATAATAGATACCACCATTTATCGTTTTGATTGAATACCACCATACCATTTAGCCCATATGATGTATGTAATTTAAAATTGAAATAATGTGCTAAAAGAAATATATGTGTTTTCTTACCAATTGTTTATTTGTTTAGCTAAATAAAACATTTTTATTCACAAATTGTTTTAGTTATTTAACCCATATGGATGCATGATTACTCACACATATGAATGCATGATCTAATTCAATTTACTAATTGCAAATTCAATGTGTTTATAAATATATGATTTACTTAAAAAAACCAAATATAAAATCAAAATAATAATTAATGATGTCAATGGGCAAATGTGAAATTAAACTAAATAAGTGAGGGTAGAATCGTCCAAAAATATTTCTTCTAGTTATTCTCTTTTAGATAGTACAAGTAGTTTAAACGTGCATTGCACGTTATATGATAACGCAAAATTGTACAGATATATTTTTCATTAAAAAATTATATACATGTAATAAAAAAATTAAAATTATTAATCAAATATTAACATGCAATACAAAAAAAAAAAGAAAAAGAAAAAAAATCTAACACAAAGGAATTAACTAACTTTGGATTATTGGGCACTTATGATATTGTATTTAGTTGCATTTAAACTTATGATATCATTATTGCACACCATAAAGCTGTAAATTTATAATTATTAATTAATGATTTTATACAAAGTATATATTATTTAAATATAAACAAATAAATCACTTTAAAAACTAAATATCTCCGATAAGATTTCTTTTCCAGACATATTCTTACTAAACAAAGATCGGCAATCATACGCAATACGCCTATTTTATATACATGATACTAAAATAAAGGAAAAAGAAGTAGTGATGATGACACAATAGAGTGGTTATTAATTAAGTTCTATAACTTATCTTTGATGGAATTTTTCAAGTATAATTAAGATGTCAATTACTAAGATTTTAAATAGTAAATAATTACACAATTATTATAAGGATATTGTTAGTATTAAAGAAAAAATTAGGGACAAAGTGGGGGAAGTGAATTTTTACACATATCCCCATTTTTATATATTAGTGATATAGATTACGTATAAAATCAAGGGGTTATTGGCGCAAAAGGTCTCTACCTTTGAGTTGTTTTGTGAAAATCGTCTCCACCTTTCATTTCTTGGTAATTTCATCCCCACTTTTGCATTTCTTGGCGGAATTCATCCCTGCCATTAATCTTTCCTTTTTTCAACCTTTATTTTTGTAATATTATATCTATATATACACACTTATATTTTATAAAGCCTAAGTTAATGTATTAATTATTATTTTTTGTATTTTAAAAAAATTAATGCACTCAAATCTAAATACGCCAATGAAATTTTAAAGAGGATTAAATAAGAGAATTGTGTTTTATTTTATTATGTTGTTTTACAAGGTTCAGAACTAATTACTAAATAGACGTATAGTTAAAAAGTATAATAAGAAAAATAATTAACAACGTTGCCGTCTAAATAAAATAAAATATAATTTGATTCTCTGATAATTTTCTTGAATATCATACACACACATATATATTTAAATAACTTCTTCTGATAGTTCCGACTGTTGAAGAGTATATATGTGTGTGTGTGTGCGTGTGTGTGATATTAAAGAAAATTATCAGAGAATTAAATTATATTTTATTTTATTTTGGCGACAACGTTGTTAATTATTTTTCTTGTTATACTTTTTTAACTATACGTTTATTTAATAATCAGTTCTGAACCATATAAAACAAATTAATAAAATAAAATACACTTCTCTTATTTAATCTTCTCTAACATTTTATTGGCGTATTTAGATTTGAGTGCATTAATTTTTTTAAAATACAAAAAATAATAATTAATGCATTAATTTAGACTTTATAAAATATAAGTGTGTATATATAGATATAATATTACAAAAATAAATGTTGAAAAATAGAAAGATTAACGATATGGATGAATTCCGTCAAGAAATGCAAAGATTGAGATAGAATTGCCAAGAAATGAAAGATATGAACGATTTCTACAAAACAACTCAAAGGTAGGGACCTTTTGCGCTAATAACTCTAAAATCAAGATATGGATGAATTTTGCGCTAATACGTCAAGGTCCACCACTAGATTTTTGTAAAATTAGCATTGTACACGATAAAATGCAATGACCATGGAAAATAAGAGGCTGACAACGTTTTGTCCTCTGACAATCAAGACAACAGCCGAAACAATAATAAGAATAATTTATTTATTCACAAAGTAACATAAAGTAAGAGCAAATTGGCCGGGATGTTATCATTATTACATTGTAGAGATTAGGAGCATTGGAATCCCTTGCATGTCACCATCAACTTGCGTTTCTAACGTTTCTAGCACCAATACATTCGCGTGAATTAATTTACGGCTAAGTAGCAATCATTATTTATTGATTAATGATTGACTCTAGATGAAAAGCTAACTTCATGGTTCAATTCATCTCACTAGGTTCCTTTTTTTTTTTTTTTGATCCGTCATTAGGTTCCTTTCTTGATTGTGGAAGAGAAGAAAAAGGCCCAAATGTTTGTTTATTTTTACTCACTCCATCTGGTACGGAGTCTAACATGCTTTCTTATTCCTCTCAAATTATTATAATTTGCTTTTTTTTATTGTTCCATTTATAAAGCGATCCAACAAATTAGCAGCCACATGAGAACCACTTAGCATATACACTCTACGTGCGCGCGCCACGTGTGTATGTGATCTTCATAGTGAAGGCTATTTGACTCCATGTCAAAATTGGAAATTTTTTTTTTTAATTTGCAAGCTCAAAATTGGATTTTCTAACATTAATACTATATTATTTTGGTCCCGGCTTTAATATATTGCTATATATGTAATTCAACACAAAAAAAACTTTAATCTTATAATAATGTCAAGGGGACTTTTTAAAAATATCTGCCTAACTTTAGTTTATTCTGAAAATATTTTTTAAAATATTGTGTAACATACTGTGTTACACAAATAACAAGTATGTTACATTTTATTTTCTTTAATATTTTTATTATTTTTTTCCTCTTTAATAAATATTTTTTAATACCCACACCCAACCCCCTACTCACCCCCACCGGACCTCCCAACCCATCCAGCCACCCCGCGCTCCTGCCGGAGGCCAGCTGGCCGAATTCCGGCCTAACGGCAGTGGCCAACCAGAAAATTTTTCACTTGTTTATTTTTTTCTTTTCTTTTTTCCACTTTTTTCTTTGTTTTCTCTCTTTTATTTTTAATCATTTTCTTTTTAAATTCATATAGTATCAATTATTTGACTTCTAATTCGTATAATAGATGATGTTATACAATTTTAACATAGGTTGTTATACAAATAACATAACTTGTTAAATGAATAACAGAGGTTGTTTTAAAAATAACATAAGTTGTTAAACAGAAAACATAGTTTGTTATGGAAATAACACAAATTGTTTAATAACATATATTGTTACAGACATAACATATCCTGTTACACAAATAACAAGACTTGTTCACACATAACATAACTTGTTACATTAATAACAAGACTTGTTGTCACATTACGTAGCTTGCTATATTAATAACATAGCTTGTTTCACACATAAATAACTTGTTATACAAACAACATAGCGTGTTATGCACATAACATGACGTGTTGGAGAAATAACATAGTTAGTTATGCAAATAACGTAGATTGTTATTCAGCAATAAAACATTGAAACAAGTCTGAACTGTACTTAAATAGCTGTAGACAGGCCTCATGGTTAAAAACATAAAAAAAATTGAAAGAGATAGAAAATTGTAAATTTGAAGGGCTAAACAACCTCGAATTGTCAAAAACTAATGGTGCTATCAACCTTAGGATTATGAGCCTCAATCGCCTCGTCGTTCCGATTCTAGACAGGTATTATATGCTAAATTCTGTACTCACTACAAAAAACACTTAAAATTTCAACCGATCTTCAATACAATTCTCCCTGGATCCATTATGCCATGTGTTATACATTAGTTTGTTACATAAAATAATATAAATTATTTAATAACATAGACTGTTAGACAACAAACATATTACACAAATAACATAGCTTGTTACAAAAAATAACACGACTTGTTATATAGATAACATAACTTGTTACGTACATAATAAACATTTGAACATGAAAAAATTGTTTATCATGTAGCAAACTTTGTCAAAAAATTGTTAAAGGAAAAAGAGAAAATGAAAAATAAACAAAAAAAGAAAAAACAAAAATAATTAAAAAAAAAGAAGAAGAAGAAAATTCCAACAACATCACCGGAAAAAGAAAAAATTTTAAAAAATGAGGGAAAAGGGAAAAGGAGCCAAAAAAAATAATAATAAAAGAAATAAAAAATTTGCCGGAATCCAGTAGCCAGATTCTAATTGCCAGAGGCCAACGACTGGCTGGAAGTGAGTAGGGTGGGGGAGTAAAAATAACATAAAGTAAAGAAAAAAAAATAAAACAACACATTATTTTTAAGGAAAAATGGACCACAAAATAGAAAAAACTCCATAGACACAGTATTCCGTGTAGTTTCTTCTAATTTCAACATAGTTGTCAACTTAAGTACCCATAAATGTCAAATAAACGTTATTTGTAATTTCTTATCACTCTCGTACGAACATCAATATTCGTTTCTTTTAGGAAAAAACTTTAATTTCACATACGTCATTGTCAACCCACGAACACAATCCATGCACTGTATTCTGCGTAATTTCCCCTATTTTCAACATAGTTGTCAATTAAAGTACCCATGAATGTCAAATAAACGTTGTTTGTAATTTCTCCCTTGGACATCAAATATTCGTTCTCCTACGAAAAAAATCTTTAATTTCACTTACGTCACTGTGGACCCACGAACACAATTTTTCAAACCTTTATTTGGTCGTTTTATTAATGGTTATAAATCATGGTTAAACTGCAATCCCTTGAACATTATCTTTTTTTTTTTATCTTGATCTTTAATTTTCAGCTTGTAAATAATGGTTAAACTGCAAATTGCGGCTTCTAAAATTAATTGAAAGTTGTTTTAAAAAAAAAAAATAATAATAATAATTAAAAGTTTACTCGAAACCGTGGTGAGGTCCGGCCGTGACCAATAAGAAGACCAACCAATAAGAAGAACAAGTGAACAACCATCATCTATAAAAAATCACAAGAAGAAGCCAACAAGAGAATTCATTCAAGGAAAAGCCAAATCAATCCCTTCCCGTCTGATAATAATAATAATAATAATAACAATAATAATAATAATAATAATAATATTAAACCCATATTAAGAAATCTACATAGAATGATTAAGAAATCTAAATAGAATGAGAATCCGATATAGGTAGCTAATTACAGAAATAAAAAGTCAAAAATTAGCTAAACCAACCATTCCTTATCCAACCCCCACCACCACCCCCACCCCCACAAAAAAAAAAATATTAAAAAGAAAAAATCTTGGCTATATGTATCATATAACTGATATTTAATGACAGACATAAATGGAGCTCCAATCAATTCCTCAAATTTGTCCAGTTCAGTACCCCGTCGGAAACTCACATTGGCCATATTCTGCAAAGCCAAAAAGCAGGCTACAGTCAATTATCGGAAAAAAAAAAAAAAAAAAACCTCAACCTCATATAGTACTTGTCTCCCTGCTAAAGTGACGCATCACTATTTGTTTATAATAAATGAACAAATAGTTATGCATCACAAAATAAGCTGGCTGCCATATAATAATTGCATAATAAAATTTTTGCTCAACACAAAAGTATGCTGGTAGTATATGAGCCAAATGATTTAGAAAGATGAACCGTTGGTATTCAATCTTATCTTGCAAATTACGTGTCTAATATTACCTATTCATTATTTTAATCAATCAATTACCATATATTTAATTATTATTATTATTATTATTCACTATTAAATTAATTAATTAATTTCCTAGTTAAGTCCCGTATTATTTAATCAATGCAATAATTCAAGAAATATAATTTAATGAAAATGAATTGAATACTCACTAGGAGATTGAGTGACGACGTAGGCCGCACCACCAAAGTCACAGCTACCACTTCTTCTACCATTCTTCTGATAGTAACTGTTGAATGCATATGATGCATGCGCCTCGACCGTGTTAGGATCATAACACGTCGAACCGTCTTGTATCGGACCACAATCCGCCCCGGCCCCACAAGCATAATCCAAAGCGTCTTGCAATTTTTTCTCCCCGGCCTCCCCATTAGCCACGCACCACGTCTGCCCCGCCTTACCCACTGAGAAGTCGCCGGTAGGGGGCGAAGCCACCGGTGCCGGCACTTGATTCTTGCTACCATTGTTCATGGTGGGCTGGTTCTTTAAACCTTGTAATGTAAGTGGTATGTCATACACTTTTTGCTCATTCGGGTAGAAAAGCCCGTAGTTACGTTCGGAAGTGGGCCCGTTCTTTTGATTTTCATTGAATAGGGCAAACAAATAGACGTTAAGAGGCTGGTCGGGTCTCAAGGGGGTGCCGTTACCATTAAGAGCTCTACGGACCAGGTTGCCGTTATATGCCGCCGCATTGGCCGGATTCGCTCCGACCTCGTTTTCATCTCCCTTTGAAGGCCACCCGGTTTCGGAAACCACCATTTTCAGATCATTGAAACCCAAAGCGTTCATGGCTGCAAAAACGGCGTCGATTTGGGCCTCCAATAGGCTCTTATATACAAGCCCGTTGTTCGGGTCGGTTACCCCTTTGTTATCGCGAAACATGGCGTAGTCTAGAGAAATGGTGTCTGTGTTTGCTATGTAGGCGAAGAAGGGGTAGGCATTAACCATGAGATAGGAATCTGTTTGTTTCAGAAAACTCAACATGGGTTTGATTACGGGTTCGACGAGCTCCGATTTGAATGCCCCGGATGAAGGAGGATAAGAACTCTGGAGCGCACTCAAAGCTACAGGGGAGGAGACTTTGATATTCGAAGCAAGGCTGTGCTTCGACAGAGATCCGTAAACATTTTTCATGGCGGATACGAGGAAATTTGTGGTGTTTTTGGGGTCGACAAAAACTTCATTTCCGACAGCAATGGCTTCGATCAGAGTTTTGGGGTAGTAAGGGACGATGTTGGTCTGGACCCATTTATCGGTGAAAGATTGATCTCCCGCTGCGGAGGAGAGTTGTTCGTTTGGTAGCGCCACCGTGACAGAGATGCCGGAGCCGGAGAGGGCGGAGAGGACGGTGGAATCGGTGTCATAGAGCTTCACTTTGGTAAGACCCTGCGCTTTAAGGAGTTGTACCACCTGTCCCGGGGAGGGGAGGTTGTTAGCCACACGGCCGTAGTTTATTCCGACGGTGCCGGACTCGGCTAGTGCCATTTGAACAGACGAGAAAGCAAAAACAAAATAAAAGAAAATCTGAGGAATTTGTCTGGAGAACGCCATTGCTCTGGATATTGAGAAAACAGAGCAAGGGTACTAAAATTGTGGTTTCGTGTCTCGAGGTTGAGTATTATGTATTTTTATAGGGAGAAATTAGATGTGAAAACGGGGGAGTGGGGCAAGTGGGGTTGAAAAATGGTGAAGTTAGTGGGGTGGGTTGGGAATTTTATTTTTTTTTTCTCTTGGGGGCAAGGAAAATTACCATAGCATTTTTCTTTTCTTTTCTTTTCTTTTTTTTTATAGTGGGAAAAAAAAGCTATGGAAATTACCATAACTAGGAAAATTAAGAGAACTTTATATTTTTGGGACATTTTAGGCTTGCAAGTATACCATTTTTTATTTGGCGATAGAGCATAAAAGTTGCTTCAAATTGTTCAATAATTGTCTTGATCGGCCAATAAACTGATATATATATTAAAAGATGAAAAGATACGTACGTCATTTTTAATTATTTTTGTATATATTTCAATTAATGGTAATCTTGTCAGTTAAATGTAGGGAAGGAAAATCTATTATTATTTACCTTAGAGGGGAAAATAATAATTCATGGATGATAATAATCTGATTTTTTAACAATATATATGAACGTTGGAGTTGCCAGTCGTGTGATGTTGTTAGTAATGATAAATAAAAGTCATCATCAGGTGGAAGTGGGACATGGTACGGATTGATTAGTCATTGGTGTAACGGGCAAATACAAGCATAATCCACTCTGATAAATTTTGGATCTTGTCTAATCATATGACGTATATAGTGAAAACGATGAAAATTTTTCATACAGTATGTGAATGCTCAAATAAGCCGCCTTTTGGCAAACCGAATATAGACGGAACCTGTTATATATTGTTATAAATAAATAAATAGGTGGCACACTCTTAAATTTTTAAATTGTGAAATGTAATATATATATATATATATGTCATGGTTTCTTTGTAGGTCGAGTTTCGCATCTGGTGAAGCACTGCCTATCATTCTACTTGTCAAGTTTACATAAAGATTGATTCAATTAATGTCGTTTTAGATCATTATTTCGGTGTTCTAGTTAACATTGCTATTGACCGAGCGGTGCTTCCAATTCTCAACTTTAGATCTTTTTCATTTTCTTGTGATTACATTACATTGTTAAATGGGTGTCTATAAAGTTTGAAAAATAGATTATTATGCGAAATAAAAGAAAGAATGAGTGAAGTTGAATCGTAAAAATTTATGTCATACAGATTGATCTATGAGATATATGGATGTAATTAGTTTGATTAAATTCAAATTTAAGAAAGTAGGAGAATGTATAAGTTGGCAAGCATAGTATTAGAGCTTCTTGTTTGTAACATTTTTGGAAGTGGTGAATTGTATTTGTTCTAAATATATGGATTTAACAGGATTCCACATAATGGTTTCAGACAATTTCATTCCCACCCCGACCCCCAAAAAAAAACACACACACACACACAAAATTGTGTAATTGGGACAACTGAAAAATAAATAAATAAATAACGGGTGCAAAAATATATATATATATATATATATTAAAAAGAAAGGAAAATGACACACACACATGACAATTAAAATCTGTTAAAATATTTTGTTGTCAAGTTTTCATATTTGTCCACACCAATAGAAAAAAAAGAGGACCAAGGAGTTAGCCCATTGGATAAGGGCTTAATCACTTACTGGGAGGTTTCGGGTTCGAGTCCTACCATCTCCTCCCTCCATCCCCCTTGTAATAAAAAAAAATAGAAAAAAAAGGGGGTTTCTTTTTCGTCCAATCACTTAACTAAAAGACGTTAAAAAATGCAGTTTGATTGGGTGAAATTAGTCAAATTATTCATTATCATGGTGAAATTAGTCAATTGATTAGCCCGATTGGTTAATTTTATATATAACGAATATTTATTTTATTCAAATTTTGTAATTATGACACGGAAGAAAGAAACCTATTAACCCAACCATAAGAAAATTTCAACGGTCATTTTTGTGAGGAAAAAAGAAAGGCAAAAAAAATACAGTGAATTTAGATGGCAGCACAAAAGTGAACAAAAACAAAAACATTAGGGCAGAGAATATTGCAGGTAACATGGAGATCCTCACTGCATTGGAGTTTAGCCCTTCCTCGTTTTTAATAATTCATTAGATCATTTTTAGAGAATATAAAATTTTAAAAATTACATATGATCAAACTCACAGTAAGTTTGAATTGAAGATCTCTTGACGATAAATTAAGCTAAATGTAATTTTTCAAGCATGATACATATCTTGCATAGGGTGGGTGGTGGCATTTTCGGACCCCTACCTTGGTATTGAATTTCATGTTCTTATCGCGTCCTACCTTATAGTTTCCGATATTTTTTCTCTTTCCCGTATTGATGCAACTTGTAGGGTCAATTATTTCCCTAATGGCCCGTCTCCTTAATTCACCTGTCCAAGGATTAAGCGCCACGAGTTGTTAAGTGCAGTTGAGAAGATGAGAAAAAGGGCACAGACTTCGTAGAAATAAAAATTAGTCCAACTACCTCGTTAACTTTTATTAATTGGACACTAATTTCATCTCTTCATTCATCTACACTTTAGTAGGTTCTTTAAAGATAATGTTAATTTCTTTGACGGTTGCCAGAGATTATTTATTTATTTCACAGAGATTATTTATTTTTTTATTTTTTAGATCGGAAGAGCTGTATAGTTAACGTTAGTTAGTTGAAATTTTCTAAGAAGATAGATAAATGAGTCTTACTTTGATGTGGTATAAATCTAATAAAAGCAGCTCCACATTATGTGGGGCTACTGTTGTTAGATTCGTACTAAATAAGCGATAAGGTTCCTTAATTTAAAGAGTCTTATCTAGTTTTGTAGAAAGACTCAACATTAGTTTGCAACACTAACCATTCTTTGAAGAGTTATTTTACAAAAAATAACAATTTGTCCTTTTTATTTCTTATTTTTAATATAAAAGGATATAGGAGATGAGAGGAAAATAGGGGAGAAATAATTGTGATTTGAAGTCGAGACCTCCTACTCAGAATATGAGTATCTAAGTAAATGAATTCAAAATTTTAATATACATTTTTAGTTAAATTTTAAGTTTGAGCATAGCCATTCTTACAATTTTCATCACCCGCCAGACATCTTACAGGATTATCCCTCCACAAATCTGGCAAGTGGTCAATTTCGGCCATTCTTAGTCCTTATTAATGATGTTATAGTTTGAATGAGTACGGGTCAAATTGATATCTATTTTTGACAAACAATCTAATGCCTTAGAGCTTGTTTGATCATTTTTATTTAAGAAATTTATAATAAGGGGAGACGTGTGCTCTTCCGATCTTATTAGAAATGTAAAAATGTGTAAAATATGTTGTTGTAATTAAACAGTTATCAAATCAAATGTCAAATCAGTGATAAATAAATTTATAAATTAAGAGAATAAAAGGGATCAAACAAGTTCTTAAATTGAAACAATATCACTGTCTAACTAATTCTAATTAAACCAATTATTATTATAATCCCTTCACCTATATCCAATCGTAAAAAATATATAGGTCAAATTAATTGCTAAACAGAACGGTTAAGTTGCACCAAAGTTCTAGGAGTATACTAACATAATTATTCGCATCAATTTTTATTTTGAAGCTAGAAATAGATTGCAAACGGGCTTTAATTTTCCAGCAAATGAGTCGAGGTCGGCTGATATCTTATATGGTGCTGGAATGGGAACAACATGGGGTTTTGCGGCTTTAATTAATGAGGATGGATACATAGAAACGGATGTACTTTGCTGATTATTATTTGTAATAATGGAAGAGATAGCGTAACATTTTGAAAATGGGGAATGATGTGACTTTCTCATTAAAATTTAGTAACTTGTGGATGACGAAAAGTTTCAACCCTCCTCATTATTATTGTCTCTGTTCCTAGACTAGATGGTGGAGAAACGAGAAATTTCCGCGGTTCCAACATTTCCATTTCCACTTTATCTTACGGGAGTCCCTTTATAAAAATCTTTAGCCGTCTCTCACCATTGTGTAGTGTGTATAGATATATGTTATATATATTTGAAATATATATAATGTTTATGAAATATATATATCGTGTATCAATACACGTCAAGTAAAATAAAAAGTTTTATAACAAAACCTCTTAAATTTTTTGAGAATTTTTCCCTCTTACTGGTAAGTAATAATCCAGTCTATAGCGTTAAGAAAAGGAACATAGCTTTTAAAATTTATTTTAGATTTCCCAACCCATGAATTGACAGATTTCGAAATCATTTTATTATTAACCACAAGATAATCAATAACCACCCACTCTCCATTTTTTTTAAATCTTTTCGGTAGATCTTTTCCACTTCTTTTTTTCAAATAACTTCCCAATTAGCCACTGAGGCTTAACCCATTTGATTAAGGATAGACTGATAACTTAGGATTTGATTCCGAGGTATAGCAAAAGTGGCAGAAAAATTGTGGGCAATCTGTACCGCTACTCCTTTTAATTAATACTATGACAACACTCGTGTGTCGCACGGTAATACAATAAAATTAAAGATCAAATATAAAATTTGTAAAATGTAAAAACAATTTGTAGAAAATACCCTAAATATAAAAAAGTTGAATTTGGAGATCGGAAGAGCATACGTTATTTATAATAGTTAAACATATGATGCCAATTAAAGCAAGTAACAAAAAATATCAGTTCTTAATGAAATTGTATAAATTGATATCACTTTTCTTAAAATTACTCATCATTTAACCTTTCAATCTCGTATTTGGACATGTACTTTCTACTATTCACCAGTTAGTTGTTAGCTTAATTTTTTTATTGTAACAAACCTCCCTAATCTTTGATCTATTTGCACTTTCATCCTCAATCTTTAAATTTAGTCCAACAACTCCCAACATTGTGTTAGTAAGTGCAACATGAACCTCAGTCAAATCAATTAAAACCGTTGCGATAAAAAAGCCCAACACATGGGTGGGATTGATAGTGTTTTTCAAATTTAAATTTGATCAAATAAATCATAATAACATATCTAATAATAGATACATTAGGGGTGGGCATATTAATCGAAAAACCAAACTGAACCTGACCGGTTCGGTTTTCTGGAGTTAGTGGGTTGGTTTGCAGTTTGTAGTAGGCCAAACTGAGTCCGTTCAGTTCGGTTTGCGGGTTTGCCCGGCCAAATCGGTCAAAACCGAACTGAAGAGACCTGGTTCGGTTAAACCGTAATTTTTTGCCCTTTTTAACATGTTTCAGATGGAGGGAGTCAAAAATCAGAATCAGATTTAACTTTTTAGTGTAAAAATCACATTTAAGTGCAACTCATACTTCATACATCAACCATAATTCTTGAAACTTGAAAGTGTTTTTCAATATGTCAATAACCAAAGAGGCCCCATAAAAATAAAAGAGTGGCTCTCTCCATCTTCTTCATCTTCCCTTGCAACTCATACATCATACATCAACCCTAATTCTTGAAAGAGTTTTTCAATTTGTCAATAACCCAAAAAAAGCCCAAAAAAGAAAAAAAGAAAAGAGTAGGTCTTTCCATCTTCTTCCCTCCCGCCACCGCCGGTGCTGCTGCCTGCAGCCGCCAACGCGCCTCTGTTACTCCGCTGCCGCGCCTAGGGATGACAGATTTAACCTGAAAACCCGAACCCAATGGGGACCCATCCCCACCCCGATTGAAAACGGGGCGGGAATGGGTCACAAAGTTATGCCTTGAATCACTAGTGGGGCGGGGACCAGTTTTGGTTCCCCCTCCCCGACCCTGCTCCGAAACCTGATTTTTTGGTTTTTTAAAAAAAAAAATTACTTTGTATGACATTATTAGGTCTCAAAATATTATTATTTATATAAAAATTACTTAATTATTATTTATTTATTAGGTCTCAAACATTATTATTTGTATAAAAATTACTTAGTTATCTATTTTTTGTTTTGGGCTCGAGGGAATATGGTCCAAGACTGGCCCCCACAACCCACTTTCCCTTCCAGAATTTTGAGCATCAATTGGCCCTTTTTTATACACACCATATCCTGACTTCATTTAACTTCACTTTCAATGTAGGATTACATTTGATTTTATACTACATCAACATCGGAAGGCATCCACATCGGATCCATAGAAAACTAGAATAAGAGCAATTCATTATAAAAGCTAATGCTTGTGACAAACATGTCTTCGGCTAATGGGCCTTTTTTGTGTATGGCCTAAATAATTTCTTATACATGTGCCTTCTTGGGCTAATATTTCGCGTGCATGTGCTCTAAATTAAAAAAAAATTAAAAGAATTTCGGGGTAGGGATCAAGGATTTTCTTTTCCCTGGCCTGACCCGTCCTCACCCCGCCTCGATTCAACCGGGGATCAGACGCGGGGTAAAAAAAAATAGGGGCGGGGTCAGGGAAAGCCAAACCCAACCCCGACCCGTCCCGTTCCGTTAACATCCCTAGCTGCCCCTCTGCTACTCCGCCGGCACGCCGCTACGCCTCTGCTCCGCCATTGCGCTGGCAGCTGCCACTTTCGCTGGCCGCTTACAGCTGTTGCCCTTGACCGCCTCTCTCGTTTCTTCCCCATTTGGAGCTTTAACTAAAACCTAAACCTAAATGCTAATGTTCTATTCTAATTTCTTGCCTATATCTCTCTTCCTCTCTTTAAGAATTGGGACCTAAAAAATTAGGCCTAAAATTATGCAGCCCAACGTAAAAATTTTCGATTAAAAAAAAATTTTGAATCCAAAAAACCAGCAACCGACCCGACCCATAAAGGGTTGGGTTTCCAGGCCCAGCGGGTTGGGCTCAGGTTGGGAATTCCCTAAACCGACTAATGTTGGGATCGGTTTCCAGTTCGAGCCTAACCTGGCTCGACCGACCCAACGCCCAGGCCTAATATACATGTACTACATAAATCTTTATCATTTAACTCCATTCATACACTTACTTCACTTTAAAATGTATAAAAATGCATTTATATGAAAATGAAAATAAAAGCGTAAATTTCATATATCGTCCCCAACCTTTACACTTTTAATCGCTTGGGTTCTTAACCGTTTTTTTAGTGCGCTGGGTCCTCAACCTATCATAAATACATACAAAAGGCCCCTCATAAGGGAATCCATCAAAAATTCCGTTAAATAATTAAGAAAATTATCTTTATGCACTTATCTTTTAACTATAAAAATTGAAAAGAATTTTGAAATTAAAAAATATAAAAATAAAAATGGAAAAAGGGGGAAAAAACTCACCCTCCACCGGCAACCACTTTGGCTGTCGGAAGCCATTTCCGAGATCGGAAGAGCGGGGGGGGGGGGAAGACTCCCTTCTTCAGAAATGGCAGAAAAATAGGGGGGAGCCTCCCTCTATTTTTCTGACAGACTAAAAGGGAGAAGACTCCCCCCTTCAGCTGCCTGAAACGGTAGAAAATGGGAGGAGTCTCCCCCATTTAGTTTGCTGGAAATGGCAGAAAATGAGGAGATATGCCTGAAACGGCAGAAAATGGGGGGAGACTCGCCCTTCACTGCCATTTCCCAAATTTTTAAGTAAATAAAGAATTAATATTTATAAAAAGAAAACTATATATTTTCATAAGATTTTAAAGTACAAAAGCAAAATTTTGAATACATCTCAGCGTTAACAACATGAGAAGATGGTTAACGCGAGAGATTCAAGAAAAAAATATAGCAATAAATGTAAGGGACACATAATTGTTAAAAATATTAAAGATTAGGGATCTTCACCTTAATCAAATATGGTGCAGATATAAAAATGCGTGGTGCAGATATATTTTCCCTATCTCTATCTTTCTATATTTATTTTTGCCCTTTTAAATATATATAAGAATAACAAATCATTTCATTTTATGAAAATTTGTATATTTCCATATTTATTTGAGCAACCCAAGCATAATAATTAAAAAATTTTATTCCAGTTTATTGCAATATATGTATGTTTCCGTATTTATTTTTCCCGCTCAAACATCGTTATTATGTATGTGTTCATTTGCGGTTCGATGCTGGATGAGTGCTGGGATTCAGATTTTGGCTGGTGAGTTCAGTGGCTTTAGAGAATTATTTTTCCACCTTTTGCTTACACAGACAAAGAAGGAAGTGGAGGTCATAGCTATCATTGTATGGGCTGAATCGAAAAACCGGAATGACAAAGTTTGGAATGGCCAAAACAAATTGCCTAAACATGTGGTTAGCACTGGCCTTAATTTCCAACACGACTGGAAGGTTGCTCAAGAACGAAATGGGGCATCACATTCGGAGAATGGGAGTTTAAATCATTGGTGTAAACCTCTGACGGGTTGGGTGAACTGCAACATTGATGCTGCTATCTTTAAGGAGGTTGGTTACATAGGCATCGGGGCGATTATTCGAGATGACAATGGGTTTTTTAGGTAATGTTGTATGCAACATTTTGACGCTTGGTATGAAGTGAAAGTGGCTGAATGTGTTGCTTGCAAGAAGGTTTGGCATGGCTGATCTCGTTGGAGTTGTCCAATGTTATTATTGAATCAGACTCCAAAGTGGTGGTCGAGGCATTGGATATGATTTTTCGCAATTTGGACTCATTGTACATGATTGTAAAGAAATTCTGAAAAGTGCTATCAACTATAAAGTGCAATACATAAATCGGAAAGGTAATATTGTAGCTCATACTTTCACTCGTACTTGAGTCGAATTATTCGAGTAATGAAAATTAAGCTTTTCCCTAAAAAAAAAAAAATTATTCCACTTTTTGGCAATCTGCGTCTTTTCCTTATTTATTTTTCCTAATCAAGCATAATAAGAATAATATAAGAATATATAATAATGACTTTTCGAAATAAAAAAAATATTCCAATATTCCCGCTAAACTTCTATAATAATTTAAAAAATGTTTCAGTTTACAGCAATGTTTATATTTACA
The DNA here is from genome assembly GCA_963692815.1 of Nyctanthes arbor-tristis. NCBI lineage: Eukaryota > Viridiplantae > Streptophyta > Magnoliopsida > Lamiales > Oleaceae > Nyctanthes > Nyctanthes arbor-tristis. The sequence continues at coordinate 26,946 of CAVNYN010234513.1, forward strand.
TAGTTATTTTTGGATTAATTTCACATATCGTTCTCACCTTTGAGGTAAGTATTGGCTATGTCCCTAATCTTTTTTTCAACCCATTGGATTCCTAACTTTTCGTTAATTCACACACATAGTTTCTTTTGACGGATTCTATTAACTTTACTGTAAACTCTTCGAATAAGTTACCTTTATGTCTCTTATTATTTTAAATTAAGAAACAAAAATTTTAAAAATATAAAAAAATAAAAATCTTAATTAAAAAAAGGGAAAAAGAAAGGGGGGCCTCCCCCGGTAGCATTTTGCTGCCATTTCTGGCAGCACAGGGGAAGACTCCCCCCTCCAAAAAGGCTGCAGGAAATGTCAACATTTTCTTTTTCTTTTTTTAATTAAAATTTTTATTTTTTATATTTTTAAAATTTTTGTTTCTTAATTTAAAATGATAAGGATATAGTGATAATTTTTTTGAGGAATTAACGGTGAAATTGATAAAACCCGCCAAAAGAAACTATATGTGTGAATTAATGAAAGATTAAAGACCCATCGAGTTGAAAAAAAGTTAGTGACCCAATCAATACTAACTTTAAATGTTGGGACGATATGTGAAATTAACCCGTTATTTTTCCTACCTAAACATAACAATAATGACTTTTCAAAAATATAATAAAATTATTCCTATTTTTTGTGCCCAATCTATACAATATATATATATATATATATATTCGATAGATACAAAATAAAAAATAAGTTTATATTTATGTAATTATTTTTCTTACGTAAGCATAACAATAATGACTTTTCAAAAATAATAATAAAATCATTCCTATTTTTCCGCCTAACCAATACCAAATAGTTTTTTTTCCGCATAAATACAATATAAAAATAATGAATATTAAAAATAAAAAAAATATATAACTATATAGTTTCCCTCTCAATTTCCCCTATAAATAGAAATAAAAAATAAAACTAAAAATAAAATAAAATATAATTACAATTTCCCCGCGCAGACTTCCCGAGAAACACTTCGAGTATATATATATATATATATATACACAGAAAGAGAGAGAGAGAGAGAGAGAGGTAGCTTCTTTCATTTTTATTATATACTCCATCCGTCCCACAACGATAGACTACTTGGTATATCAAGCTTGTATGTAATTTTTGTTTTCCATGTTTACACCTAATTAATTAGCTACTTAAACTACCTACGTGCCAAAATATTGAGAAAAAGAGTCCAGCAATTTACTCAATTCAATGTTGGCACTTGCAATTCACTCGCTCCCACTTGATTCATTGAAATTAATTCAAGATCATTAATTAGATAGAATAGCTAAAATGGAAAAATACTTATAAAATTAAATGTTTCAACCACCTTACTCACAATTTCTTAATTTGTGTGAAAATACATATCGTCCTATCTTTGTTAAACGGATGGAGTATAGACTGAACGTTGATTTCTCTTCTTAACCAAACTGGTTATTTTACTAGTGAAGACACCCCTTACTAGGATATCATAGGGTCGAGTCACACTCCAGCTCCCCTACAATCCCCAAGTGGTAATAAAAAAACCATTCTTTAAAGGGGGAAAAAGTTGATTTCTCATGTTCATATTTTTTCCAACATTAAAATGTGTTTGTCTCATATTTGGATATTTAAATATTTTTTTGGGGAAATTACATCATTTATTGTGCATATCCGGTTCTTTCTATTTTTATTGTGTTTTTTTTTTCTTTAAATATATCTGTGTATACCATGTTGTTTTGTTTTTATGTTATTTTGCTTTTTTTGTTTTATTATTCAATTTTCAATATTAAATTTTACTCCCCTGCCCCACCCCTGTCAGCTGTAATCCTGTCAACTGTTGGTGGTCCCGACATTTTTTTTTCTACCTATTTTCCTTTATCCCTCATTCTTTTTAAATTTTTTATTTTTTCTTTTCTTTTTTCGGCAATATTGCTGGAATCTTCTTCTTCTTACTTTTTTTTTTAATTTTTGTTTTTGCCTTTTTCTTTTTTTCTTTTTTTTTGTTTCAATTTTTTGACAAAGTTTTCTACATGATAAATAATATTTTCATATTCAAAGGTTTGTTACGTGTATAACAAGTTATGTTATTTGTGTAGCAATATGTTTTTTTGTCTAATAATCTATGTTATTAAATAGTCTATATTATTTATGTAACAAACTACTATAGACCACATAGTAGAATGGATCAAGGGAGAATTGGATGGAAGATTAGTTGAAATTTGGGCGTTTTGGCATTCAGTGTAGAATTTAGCGTATAATACATTCCCGGAAGTGGAATGACGAGGTGATCGAGACTTGTTTCAATGATTCATTGCTTAATAACAATCTATATTATTTGAATAACAAACTATGTTATTTGTACAACAAATGTTATATGCATAACACGCCGTGTTATTTGTATAACAAGTTATGTGCGAAACAAGCTATTTTATTTGAGTGACAATTCTTGCTAATTGTGTAACAAGATATGTTATATGTATAACAATTCTGTTTGGAATCATTTATAATTTATCCTATTTATAAATAAGAGTAATCATTATATTTATTAGACACATGGTAAGTAGTACAATTGACACCTTACAATGATTTGAAATATCATCCCATCAATATCACGTGGCAAATTTATTTGCTTACACACATCATAAAAGGACAATCATTACTTCAATTTATAAATGAAATCAATTAAAAATCAGTCCAAACGGACCCTTATGTTATCAAACAATTTGTGTTGTTTATATAACAATTTATGTTTTCTGCGTAACAATTTATGTTATTTGTAAAACAACATATATTATTGTTTAAGAATTTATTTTTATTTACATAACAATATATGTTATTTGTTTAACAACTTATGTCAAAACAGTAAAACATCATCTATGATATGAATTAAAATGTCAAACAGTTAATAGTATATGAATTTAAAAAGAAAAAATGATTAAAAATAAATGAGAGAACAAAGAAAAAATGGAAATAAGGAAAGAAAAATAAAAAAAAAAAGGTAAAAAAAATTTGGCCAACCGGCCGTCGCCGTCGACGGCGGACGGTTAGGCGGGGGTAGGTTGGGATGTCGGGTGGCAGGTTAGGGGGCTTGGGTTAGGGGTTATTTAAAAAATATATATTTATTAAAAAGAAAAAATAATAAAAATGTTTAAAAAAGGGTAATTTTCACTCTAGGTCATCAACCTTTCATTTATTATCGTATTATGTCCTCAACGTCACTCTTCATCCCCAATTTTTTAATTTTCACCATTAACTCCTATCAAAATGGCTATTATACCCTTGATTCTTTATTTCTATTATAGGTCCCCAACCTTTTAATTTTTATATAATTTTTTCTCCATTATTTTCTAAGTGCATAGGTACTCCAACCTTTCATTTTTTGTCATGTTATATCCTCATTAACACTTTCCACACCTAACATTTTAATTTTTACTATTAATACCATTAATTATTTAAATAAAAAATAAAAAATAATATAAAATAAGAAATTCACTCACTCTAACTCATTCCAACACAACCCAGTAACAATAGATAATGATAATAAAAAACCTTGATCTATAACGGTCTCGATAGATATAAAATTCTTGTCAAAAAAAGTTATCGATCTAAGTATCAGCATAAAAAATCATATCTGATTTTTTAATCTACCACAAATCACGTAGGGGATACGGATTGGATAGATCAGCCCAAAAAATTTGATTTTTAATTTATAAAAAATAAATATAGCCATAATACTTTATTCTAATTTCATTTATTGTATCTCTTTGCAATTTTCACCATAATTTGCCTCCAATTTATTATCCATTTCAATCCGATCTGATTCGCAATTAAAAATTAGAATTAATGTATTAAGGTTCAGTTTTATTTTGTAAATTGAAAATAATTTTTTTATCGGCCATGATCCATATCTACTACGTGGTATGTGATGAATCAAAAAACCTGATCCGATTTGATACATTGGCTCTCTGATCGGAAATTTTTTTACGTGAATTAGGTATTCATTAAGTTCAGTGTGGATTGAGTTTTTTGTCTCACTACGGGCTAAGACAGATAGAGCTCTTATTTTATATTGTTCTTTGTTCTTTATTTTATTTAAACAATTAAAGATATAATGATAATTTTAATATGAATTAAAATTAGTAATTGAAAGGTTGATGACGGAAGGTATTATTAGGGACGGAACGCGACAATAAATGAAAGGTAAGGATCCTATATACCTAAAAAAATAATGGGGACAAAATTGGATAAAAATTGAAAAGTTGGGGACATATAGTGAAAATAAAGAATCGATGGTATAATAGTCATTTTGATAGGGTTAATGGTGAAAATTAAAAAGTTGGGATGAAAAGTGACGTTGGAGACATAATAGGATAATCAATGAAAGGTTGAGGACTTAGTAGACTCAAAAAAGAATGAGGACAAAATTGATATAAAATTAAAAGGTTAGGGACTTAGAGTGAAAATTGACCAAAAAAATAACATACTGTCTTACTTGTTTAGCACAGTATTTTTATTTTTGTAATAAACTAAAGTTAGACATATATTTGTGAAAATGCCCTCTTTTTATTTTTTTATTTTTTATTTTTTTTAGCAAACTTGAAAAAGCCGAAAAGATTACCCAAACTCAAATGGGGAAATTGCCTAGTTGACTAAGCCCAAACGTTTTTTTGGCTAAATGACCATTGACCAAAAATAAAGGCAATAAAAATAAATCTAAAACCCAGGAAAATACATATTTACTATCCTGGCCTCTATAATAGTGTCTGTATACCTCAAAATCCCCAAATCAATAACGACGTGTGAAGAACCCGAGCGATACTATGAATTCAAATCCCTAGCCGTGAGGTTGCCCAAAATCTCTAACCCCTAATTGTGAAATCAAATAGCCAACGGTTCTCTCTCAACCGTAAATGGTTATTGGCTAAACATTGAAGCAGAACAACACCAAAGCTGCTCCTAGTAGTTGAAGTTCGAGTCGCCGAAAGGAAGCTTTGAGGAATCGTCGGGAAGGTTGGCCGGAAGTTTGTTGCAGTAGGTAAGTCCCTCACTGTTCTTTTGAGTTTGGACGATTTATGGACAACTGTAGCCGTATTTCTATTTGAGTTTTCATGAAAACTGCTGTTGAGTGTTTATTTGAGTTTATATGTGCATAGATATGAGTTTTGTGGCAAGAACTTTGCTCTTCTCTTTGTGACGAATTATGCATCTAAGGTTTTTGATACATTGCTTGAATTAATTTAAGTGTCTTATTTTGTTTAAAGTTATGATATTCATGGCAAATATGCATTAGAATGGACTAATGAGACCTATCTCAAGTCTTAACATCGTCACCTAATTATGAAAACTCCGTTGAACCTAATATCATTATATGATTATTAGGATTTAAAATGAATTAGTGTAACCTAAAACTTCAGCAAATGAGTCCCTTTTTCTGTCATTTTATGAAGTTTGTCTCTACTTTTACCGAATATACAATTCAAGTGTAGCAATTGTCAACTCCAAGTTGATGATCATAATCTGTAGAGTATGGTTGGACTAAATATTCTAAGAATCTCAGGTTATATAAATTTACAAAAGCTTATTCTACAATTGTAAACCTCAAGTGCTCTTTTGCAATTTTGTTCATAGAATAATTTTGTGATAATGAAGTTTTTGTTCTCTGGAACCTTCACATCTTATTGTAAATGTAAGCTAAAGTTTGTAGTGATCACATCTTGATCATTGATAAGGACCCATAGTTATAAAAACATGAATCTATTACCTATGATCTGCAAATGGAATTCTTCTTTTTATTCATATAGAAGATCTTTGTGGCCCAAAAATTATATAGATTCCATAAAGGTGGAACCAAAAAAAAAGGATTAGATTGAATAAAATTACCAATTTACAGATAATTTGTTTCTTGTCAGTTGTTATTCTGTGTGTCAAATGTGAAACTTTTTCATTTTTTTCAAGACCAAGAAGTTAATTGGTCAATGCTAATATTAACTGCTCCGGCCTTGATTAGAAAAAAGCCACTATGAAGCATTGAATAAAAGGAAACAACAAGGGCCACTTCATAAAAGGACAAAAATTGTATCAAGTGGCATCTATGTAGCAATGTATGACAAAGCTTATAAAACAATTTTTAATAATTTTAAAATGATGAAAACAACTTTTTTGGCTTAAATATGGGAAAATAAAAGGATTAAAATATTTGAAGATGATAATGTATTTTGACTTGCTTGTAAATTTGTTTGAAAGTCGATCACTTTCACGGTGTAGTACATATTTTAGAGAGAATTAAATAGATAATAGATCTTAGCAGTGAACTCCACTGCACAAGTTGTCGAGCAAAGAGTTAAGGTGGACTGTGGAGGCATCAATAATGAAGGACAATGTCAGTATGTGCAAAAGTATCTTCCTAAAATGAGTGTCCTCTATACTCCCTTTCCACCGACCAATTCAATAATTTTCCAATGCTTCCATAACAGGAAAATAAATGAAATTCATCACCCCACCCACCCCCTATAACCCAAAAATTAAAAAAAAAAAAAAGGATTACAATGTGCGGCCCAATTCACATTTTAAAGTTGTATTAGAAATTTCATAGATCTCCATTAAAAAAAAATATTTTTCATAGATTTTAAATATCATATAATTTCATTAAAATAAAATCTGATACGAATATATATAATCAAGATTTTTAAGTCTATTGCATGGATATACTGCATGAAAATACATCATATCATTTGATAACAAACATTGTGAACAACACATCTTTGAATTTCATAAAGAGTATTTTCTTAGTTATACTTGAAAATACTTAGGGATCCACTACAATCTTGAAATCATACTTTTGTTCAATCCAGTAAAATCTGAAATAAGAATACACGATTTTTAGTTAACCCCACTAAAATCTTTACTGAAACTTGTAATTTGAATGTCAAACAGTATAGCAAACAGAACTTAATTAAGATCTACTTAATTAATCAATTTTTATGAAATATTGTGAGAGTAATTAATATTTATTTAATATAAGTAGCCTGCACAATTTTTCATAATTATAAACCAAAAAATTTCTTGTTTTCTGTTTATGTATTTTGTTTTCTTTTATGATTTGAAGTTGCTATGTTTGAAGCTAGTCTTCTATGTATCTTCTTAGTCATATTAATTTGCAGTTACAATACAATTCTAGGAGCAGCTTTGGCAAAATCACTTCTAAGCTGGAGTGGGCCATTTTGCTATCCATTAGGCATTATACAATAATGGATATGTAGCATAATGTTTTGATATAATGGTCAAAGTTCTTGCTTATCACGTACATTGATTGAAAAATGTATAGAGACTTGAATAGAGTAGTACTTTGAAATACTTAGTGCCCTTGCTTATGTATATATTGATGTATGAGGATATGTAATCAGTTGTAGGTTGGATAAGTACGTAATACAAGGGAAACTCTGCCAAAATTTCTGTAAACTCTTTTGTTGGATACCACGTATATGTTTAACGTGAACTAATAGATTGATGTCAATGTTATTTACAGATAGAGCAACGATGAAGTGCACACGGGGAGACATCAGCAACCGCAGTAGGCTCGAAAAGGTTGCCTATGTCATGGAGCGGCTCGATGAAAAGCACAAGCTCCACTTTGCAAATAGTTAGTAGGCTTCGAAAGCCGAAAGCGGCCAACCAAATAGTTCACAATGTCTTATGCTGGTGGATCAACTCTGAGAGTCAAATGGAGGCTTGGATCCGAGTAAAAAACAAGAGAGCCAAGTTCGGCTTGCAGGAGTTTGTCTTTGTAACTGGCCTAAATACGGGAGATCTAGACGAGGAGGAAGAGAGCCTCGGCAGGTCATCTCGTTTGGTTGACACATTTCAAAAGGAGCAATGGACGAATATATAGAAAACATGACAGTAAGATGGCAGCTTGGCATAAATTTCTCTAGGTGTGTCTCTAACCATTCCGTGTGCCAAATCTTTTGACATATAAGCCTTGGTATAGCTTATACAAATGCCAAAATCCTTCCGAACATCACTGACGATGTTTCTTGGCTTGTAGACTCTGCTGCTATCCTCAAACTTCAATGCAATATGCTTAGCAATCATAGAGTAAGAAGCATGCCTATGATCACGGCTCTGAATATTCACGGAGCAACTATGCAGGCCAATGTACTTCT
>CAVNYN010234517.1:0-36239 GCA_963692815.1 Nyctanthes arbor-tristis
CGTTACAGATGGTATCAGAGCAGAGCCCAACCAGAAGTGTGGCCAACGAGGACGTTGGGCCCCCTTAGGTGGGGTGATTGTGACAGCCTCAATCCCACATCGCTTGGGTAGAGAAAGAGAGACCAGTTTATATGCCAAGAGACCCACTCCATCTGACATGAGGCCTTTTGGGTGAGAGCCCAAGAGCAAAACCGTGTGGGCTAGGCCTAAAGCGGACAATATCATGTCAAAGTGGAGCGGGTCGTTACAATTATTCTCACATCATTAATTATGTATGAAAGTTAAAATTGAAAGAATACCTATGAAATTAATGTTTCAATAAAATTGCCTATCATTTCTTAATCTAAGTTAAATTACATGTCGTCCTATATTTGTCGGACAGAGGTAGTATTTAATTTGAGCCCAAAACCCACATGTAGATTCTTAATTAGTCAAGAGCACTGAAATTTTTTGAGTTACTTGAAAAATACAAAGATTTTTTATACACTTTTTAAAAGTAAAGCATATAAAGTTTTTTTTTTTTTTTTTTTGAAAAATTAGGTGTTTTAAGTGTTTTAGGTGTTTTTACATTGTGATATCACAATGTTAAAACACAATAATGACAATTTTCCAATACACCGAGTCACACAAAAAACATCTCGCTAAAACACTGAGTCACAATAAAACGACTCGCCAAAACACTGAGTCACAACAAAAAATAATTCGCTAAAATACTGAGTAAAAAACAAATACAACTCCAAAACACCAAGATCGGAAGAGCACACGTCTGAAAAGCACCGAGTCACAACAAAACAACTCGTCAAAACACCGAGTCAAAATCAAACACAACTATAAAACATCAAGTTACAACAAAAAACTCATTAAAGCACTGAGTCACAACAAAAACAACTCGCTAAAAAATTAAGTCAAATCATACACAACTCTAAAACATCGAGTCAAAATAAAAACAACTCGCTAAAACATCAATACACAATAAACACAACTCGCCAAAACATTGAGTCACAACAACACAAACAACTCACTGAAACAACCACACTACTCCACCAACCACCCACTTCCACCATCGTCGGAACCACAATCACAAAACATCACAACGAATCATAATTAAATCAGAAATTAAACAAAAGTGAAGAAAAAAAAACCCCCTAATTCGAAGCTCAATCATATTCAGCTTTGTAGACAGACTCAATAAACTGGTGTGGAGTCTGAAGGACCAATTACATCAGTGCCTGTGTAACAACGAGACCATTAATAGCACCCTGAACTCGTTGACAAAAAATGTCTTGGGGCTTGAGCAACAGCAAATTCTAGCAGACTAACGGCAAGTGATTTGGAGAACTAACAATGATATTGAAGTTCTTGTCACTATTTAGCACTCGTGCAATATTAATTTTGACTTATGTTCGATCTTTTCACTTTGCTTTGTGGTAATTCCTGACACTTGCTGTTTGAATCTAAACAGAAACGAAAATTGTTCTTGCATTGAAAACAATAGGAAAAAAATGAACTTCAGCGGAATCCTAGTTCAAAAACCACCCGAATCACCACCGCCCATCAAATCATGATTCCTAACTCACCACTCGGGAGAACTCGAGGGAAACCACCATCAGCGGTTTAATATGAATTAGAATTCAGATCACAATACATCATCGATCAAAGCCACGAGATTGGTAGAGGTTCGGCGTCCGGTGTAGATCAAAGGTTTTGGTGAAGCTTCCGGCGAAGATGAGGAAGTTGGCAAGCGTAAAATCAACTCTGAGCTGCAACAGTGGTCGTCCGCTCGAAAGGAAAAGAAAGGGTAGGACTTGGGAGAGAGACAAATTTGTGTCTGTAGGGAGACGACCTGATTTTCCATAAGTAAAGGTTAAAAACTGACACTTAAAAAGAGGTGTTCAAAACCCCCTAAAGGTCCCATACTGACTTGAATAGTAATATGATCACATGATGGTAGCATTTCAATTAACAATACCATCAAATGCATTATTATGGGAATGTCAGTGCCAACGCGGCAACGCGAATCACCCTATACTTCTTTCAGTTTATCAGATCATTTTATACGCACACGTATATATAATTGCTCATTCTCTATTACTCTTTAACCCATTACTTGTCGGTCAGAAGAAGATCATCATTTCTATTAAGGAGATAAAAGATCATAATTTCATATCATTTTTATTAGGGGTAATTTGTAGCAAAGGTCCCAACTTTTACATTCACCCTTAACCTTTAAATCTCGACAAACATGTCCTCAACATTTGTATTTATTTGCACTTTCATCCAAACGTATATATTTAATTATTAAGATATTAGGATTTGTTTTATAGCTATATAAATGGAATCTCTTACTATAATTAATTGAAACTAGATTTGAAATTCACAACACTTAAGAGCATAGAAAAGTAATATGTGTATATATAATGACAAACTGTCATACGAAGTTTAATTTATCATTATATACATGTGTCATTTTTCTTTTCAAATGTGTCATTTTTTTTATATTTTCATGTGATATTAATTTGAAATTTAATTTAATATATGTCCATATTGTAATAGCATTATATTTAAATGGTTGCCAAATGGACCGTAGTAGAACTATATGTTTTTGGACGAAAGTGAAAAACTCCAAATGATTAATGCAAATGTTCAAAACTTTATTTGTACATATATAACGGTTGGAGATGAAAGTACAAATGTATGCAAAGGTTGTGGACCTTTTCTACAAATTACCCTTTTTTTAATTTGGCGAAAGAAGGGAATAATTACAACATACATCAAGACGTTTATCGAGCTCTTTTCATGAATGAAGTTATGAATCTCTTAGCCATTTTCTCACAGATGGATAAGTTGAGAACAAAAATTATCCATTTCTATATTTTTGCAATACTTTTTCTTATTTTTAATGCATAACACATTATAAAATGGAAAGGAACTTTCAACAACGTAAGTAACAAGGTCATGACCAAGACAAAAGATTCTATAGAAAATGGTTTGGAGGTATTTTGAACTTTTACCAAGACAAATTTGCAGTTTGGTCTACACTTATTTTGGTTGCGCCCTTTTTCACTTATGTAGACAACTTCACGTATTAATTGCTTATTTTACTGTATACATTTCTATTTATTTTTGGTTTATTTTTATTTTTTTAAGATGTATATCAGTTTCTAATCAATCAGATAGAAAGAAAAAGAAGTGGAAGAAGAGGAGGATAACCAATTTTTCAAGTTGATCTCTAGGAAATTGTGGGATTGATATGCATACACTCAAAACTTAAAGGATCAAACCGGCTTCTGACCAAAGTTTAAGGATAAAATGGAATGTTTTGGAAAGTTAAAAGGTCAAATGGATGTATTTCATAGTTGGAATACTAAAATTGAAGAGGAAACAAACACTAAAGACCGTGTACGGAATTATTCGCTTAAGAACCCCTACAGGCCATATGGGCCAACCAGCAACCACCATAGGAAGGAACCTAGTGATTTCGTCCACTCACTCACTGTAGGCGGGGTTATAGTGGCTATATGTGTGCCACGTCTGACTATATATGTGTCACGTTAGAAGTGAGCGGTGTAACGCCACCCACAATGAGTGTGTGAACCGGACTCAAGGGCGTAGGGCCATCTTTTTTGAATAATTCAACGACGATATTCTCGTGTTATTAAATAATAATCAACTATTAATTTTTAAATTTTGTTTTTGACATCCAAAACATGTTGTCTATTATAATTATTGTGAGCCTTATTTTCTCTAGATTTACTGCATAACAATTTATAATTTTGTTGAAGTATAATTATGGGATAGTAAGGGTGTGAATGATCCAATCAAAATAAATTAATAGGGAGCGGTGTTTTTACCACTAAAACATCTCTCTCTCTCTCTCTCTCTCTCTCTCTCTCTTTGATATAGGGGGATATAAGGAAGGTGAGGGAAATTTGGAAAAATGTATGTGTGGTTCGAATATGAAACATTTACCTAAAATGCAGACTTGTAACTATTATACTACAATTCAAACTACAAAACATGCCTTGTTTGATCACATAAGTATTTATAAATTTTGCTAGTACTTTAAGGAGGTCGATGATAAGTTGAATACATTTTTAATCTCAATTTTCAAAGGATCATTAAAATTCATTCATTAGATTAATGTTAAAGATAAATTGAATAAAAAAAGGTCATAATTATTGACTCTTGTTTTTTATTACTAAATGGTCATGAAGACGACTACACTTATAGAAAGATAAAAATTCACAGATCGGAAGAGCACACGCAGTTCCATAGAAAAACAGCTAATACATTCATATTCATAATCATAAAAGCTAATAAAGTATGTAAAGTAATAACTGTCGTCGTCGTCGTCGTCATCACAAATTAAACGGATAAGGTCATGTCAATTGCCACCAGAAGACTCTTGATGGTTGGAGGGGTTGTCTACCTTATCTTGTGCAGCCAGGTTAATCTTTGCTCTTGCCTTTCATTTCTCTGTTGTTTTGTTAGTTTGTCTTTTGCTTGTCTAATGGATTTGTTTTCTGTTTTTCTCTGTTGTTTTGTCTATGTAAAGGGGGTTACTCGAAAATAATCACTCGTCCACTGTGAGTGGGGTTACACTACCCACAATTGATGTGTCACATACATGACTGTCTACTGAGGTGGCCATATGCCACCTGAGACTGTCATGTGGTGGCACACGGCCGCCTAAATAGGCTGTCATGTGTGTGTCACATTAATTGTGAGCGATGTGATACCGTTTACAATAAACAGGTGAACGGCACGGGGGTTACCCCTTCCGTGGATTGTAGCTTTTGGTTGTATAAAATCCCCTATTTTATTTTTATTTTTTTTAAAAAATGTCAATTGTCACGAGATCCACAATTTTTTTGCACAAAGTCCCCACAATATATTCACAAAATCCACACTTTTCCCGCATAATATTAGAAATTATTGCACTCCTCAAATAATTTGCGCAGAATCATTAGTTACCGTGGAGCGAGCAAAAGGGAATACGACCTCAAAAAATTTTAACCGCACAAGTAGAAGCAGCAAATTATCATCCAAATATTCAATCTATGAGGAAGATTAATGTATAAGAGGGAATTAAGGGGAAAAATTTATTTTCAAATAATGTGTAGGGAGAAAAACTAACGGGCAAAACAATATTTTGGACATGTGTCACAATTTGATTAGTTTAGATGTAAATTTGTGGGACAATAAAGAAAACGCTAATGGCTATTTAGCCCCTAATTTACCCATTTCCACCCAAAAATAGGATTTTATCCCCCAAATATTATCGGAAGAGCACACGTCTGATTTTGTATGGGAAAAAACCCAAATGAAGAAAGTTTAAAATGCTATTTCCCCCTACATTAATTATGCTCAAAACAAACACATGATTAATATTAAGAAAAAAAAATGAAGAAAGTTTAAAATGCAATTTTACAATGTACAAGTTCTTGTCTTCAAAGTTGTTTTCTTGTCTACTTCTCTTAGATTCAGGAAATGTTGTTGTGCAACTATTTTTACCGTAAACAACAGCCTAAAATAGAGTCTATGGAGTTTGGTGCACCGTGTAAGTTGCCTGTTACTTTGAACAAGAGAATGAGAGCTTTCATGAAAGTCACAAATCAAGCTGGTAATCACAAGAGAGCAATCAGGGATGCCTGCAATATCTCGTTGGCTTTAGATCCACCGAAAGATGCTCCAAATATAAAAGGGTGGCCGATTTCAAAGGTTGCAGTGTTGTTGCTTGCTCGACGCAAAGAAAGAAAACTGTTTACCTCAATTTTGTGGGGTCACTAAGGGGATTTGGTCATTTTGAATATTGCGTAAGAGTTTGTTTAAGTATTAGCTAAATAAAATAATGGATAATTAGTTGTCTCTAAGTTAAATTATGCACGGATTTACACCATAGTTTGCATAAATTTACATGAAGCCAACTAGCTTAATAAATAAAGGGAATATTGACTTTACTTTGAACATAGCATGCAGATGGTGGAAGCTTAAAGTGCCAAGTTGATTGAATTATTTAATTAATTAACCAATGAGATTAATTAATTAGTTGTCAATTAGCTAGCTTTGCAAGCTGGAAGGAAGCTGTAACATTTCAAGAATTCAAATTGGAATTGAAAACTAGAAATCTGAAGACGTTCCAAGTTGAAGCTGCTGCCCTGGTCTAAACCGCTATGCATAACTATAAATATGTGCAGTATGTTTATCATTTGTAGGTTACAACTGTAAGTTGTAAACAAACACTAAAGTGAGGAGAAAATTTTAGGCTTAGTATTTGAGGGTTTTCTTTGAGAGTTATCAAAGAAAAGGTTGGTCGAGTGTGATAAAGTCTAGTAGGTGTTGTTGGAATTGTAATCGAGTTTTCCTTGTGAGATTTTATATGATTGTAACAATTTTTTCATATAGTGGAATATCTTTGACGTCTCGTGGTTTTTCTCCAATTTTGAAGTTTTTCACATAAATATTGTGTTGTTATTTATTTATTCTCTTCACTTGAAATTTCTCTTATGAAGGCAAATATCTCGGGTTAATCCAAAATCATATTCGAGTTGACTTTTCCCAACAGCTTGTTAGAAATACTTATAAAGGATGAAGATTATGAAATTTTCCCCATAATGAACAAGTAAGATTATCAATCTTTTGCTCAAATATTGATGGACACCCTGCATTGAGATCTAACAAAACATAAAGAATGAGATTACATATAAATGTGAAAATTCGTCAGGTTGAATTCTGATGTGCATAGAATGTGCACAGTGCACAATATATGTATAAAATATGCTTGCCATCATCCACTGTTCATCTTCACAATCCCTGTCAAACAATAAAAGTGAGGATTCATTGCAATTTTCACATAGGTCTCAACATAGCGAAAGAAAGTTGAAGAATTCCTAACGGTTTAGTTACGTGAGGGTAATAATAAACTTTCATATTAGTTTACAAATTAATTTACAGGTTGTGTATTAACAAGAAGGGTAAAACTCTCAATTAAGACGTTTAAATAATTTTAGCTTTAGATATTTTAGTATTCAAATTATAAACTAGTGAACTAATTGGTAAATCAACAAGGAAGTATAGTATTACTCAGTTACATGGTCATTGCTTTCTTTGATCTCTCAGAGATCGGAAGAGCGTCAATATGTGAACAAAAGAATGAGAGCTTTCATGACAGTTACAAATCAAGCTAAACCTTGGGTAATAAAGATCGGGCTTTTAATAACTGAGAAAGCAATTAGGGATGCTTGCGATATCTACATCGAAAGATGCTCCAAATATAAAAGGGTAGCCGGTTTGAAAGGTTGCACTGATTTTATTATGCATTAAGACACGGGGAAAAATACATACATGATTTTATTATGCATTATGCATTAAGACATTATGGAAAATAGAGAACTTCAGACACAAGAAGAATTTCTTGAAATATGGTCTACAGAGTCGCAAGGAAACTTTCCAGGAGACGTAGTTTCTGAAAAGAAACTCCAAAAAATTCTTAAAAAAGATGTTTCACTAAAACCCGGAGAAGATGACATATTATCATTTGTTCATGATTATTGTAGAAGGGATTTTTTAAAACCTAACAATGTACCTTTCCCTATTTGTTACCTTGTTAATTATACTATTCATAATAGCCATAAGAGTGATGTAATACAAGCAAAAAGAAGGATAACTTATGAACTGGAGTTCATGGATTATCTTGAAGTACAAGAGGCAGAGTTTGATATTCTTACTCTACCCGATAGAAATTTAGATTTAGGGCCAAAACCCTTAATCAAAACTCAAGGTAGATTACTCCTCAAAGGAGAACCAAGCACAACTCCATTAAAGAGGGAAGATAAAAAGAAAGAAAATAAGTCCAAACTTATTATAAGTTTAGGAAAACTCCATCCAAAAATTGATAAAATGAGTAAACACCTACAATAAATCAATATTTGATTTACGGCTGAAAATATCACAAAAATTAGTGATGTTTATGAAGAAGTGAGAGGACTAAAAAGAACAAGTCACTTAACTCGGGACAGATTTCAACTCTATGAGACATGAAATAAGATCTATTGTACCAAATCTCAATACTGCTATGGAAAGGATAGCAGCAGTCATGACTGCAACTATCAAGCAAGAAATAGCGAGGAAATCATAGGTTTCACAACCTCAAGCTACTATAGATATCACCCTTTCCCAGGAATGAGACATTTTGGGAAGTTTGAGCCTGAAACTTCAAACTTGGGAATGCTTACAGGCATATTTAAATACCCTAAATGAAATTTCTCAGAAGGAAAATTGAGGAAGATTATCAAAATCGTAATGATTTCAGTACATTAAATATTCTGTTATCTTTTGACAATGAAGAATTAGAACGAATTACATTTTATTGTAAACAGCTAACTCTTCTTGAAATCGAAGAAGAACAAATCCTCACTTTTGAACAGGATAAACCTGAAGATGAAGAATTTGAGGAAATAACCTCAGAAGAATTAGAACAGGAAGAGATTGAAGTAACAATCCCACAAAGACTCACAGTAGGACAATCCATGGGAATTGTTATAAATGAGTTAAAAATCACAGTTGCATCACATGAAGAACCATCTTATTCAAATGAGATGGAAGGCAAGAGAATTGTTGGAAATTATACCCCTAGGCTAGCTAGAGGTATCCACGTAACAAATTCAGGAGAAAATGTTCCTTTAAGTTTTATTCCTAAAACTGTAGGACATACATCACAAATCCTAGACCTCGATTGTGTTACTGACGTCAATAAAGCAATCAAAGAATGGTTTCACAACCTAGTAATGGCCATGATTGGTAATCTCCAGTTGACAAAAGAAGAAGTCCAGCTTGGAATTATATCAAGGCAAGCGCTAGCGCTCTTCCGATCTGAATTTCTTAGAAACCCTAACTAATAAGCAAATCAATGCACTATGGCTTGAAACCTCAACTGCAAATGATAACCAACACAACCTTACTGGATTTATTAACAATATTGTTGAAAAAATCTTTTAGATATTCACTGGACAGAGCTTACCAGTCCCTTCTTACCACCGAAAAGGTTGAACAAGCTAAAACACAACTTGAGTTAATCCAATGTTGTGATTTAGACGAATTTGACCACTACTAATGTGAACACCACAAATGGTTATTCCTACTTGTTAATCTTGATGAATTCCCGGAATATGTCACAAAGGTTTTAGTAAAACTACCACCGCCACATAATTCTAAGGTATTAAAAATATTCAACAAAGCTGTGAAACTTCAAGCAGGAGAAAAACTTCATCTTACTGCGAAAGGATCTGTAGGTTTGGCTGTCACCACAGTAAAAAACTATATGAAAGAAACCTACAGGAGTGTCTATATACATAAACAAGTGAAACAAATGGCACGAAAAAAGCTTAAAACAAGCTTTAGCTATAAATCATTTATGGAGGAAATTGCAGGAGCATATAGATGCTACCGTTCAACTAGAAAGCCTAGAAAACAGTCTAGGAAGAAAAAGAGATATATCTTCAAAAAGTAAAAGAAACCCCATAAAAGAAAATATTTTTCTAAAGGAAAATATTTCAAAAAGAAAGTGGGGAGGAAAAAGGCTAAAAAACCTTTAATGAAAAGGCAAAAAACTGCCCTAGGAAAAAAAATTGTAGATGTTGGATTTACAGCAAACAAGGACATTATGCAAATGAATGTCCAACTAGAAGAGAAAACTACCATTTGATTATCGATCTCAGGTGACTGGAGTTCAGACGGTGCTCTTCCGATCTCTATCCAGTCGAAGACCCTAGTGTTAAAGAAAGGTTGTATTACCTTACAGAAGCAACTGAAGAAACTTCATCAGACTTAGAAGATGAATAGTTTCAAACCAGGTACCAGAATGTACGGTAATATCACTAACCCTAATTCAATTTATATTGCATGTAAATTAAACTTCGACAGTTATCACAAATATACTATTAATGCTTTTGTTGATATAGGAGCAAGCATGTGTATAGATCAAAATAGATTATACCTCAAGAACATTGGGTAAATTCTGATAGAATAATTAGTGTTAAAATCATAGATCAGTCATTTGTAAGAGTTAACAAAGTTGTTGAAAATGTGAATTTAGAAATAAAGAACATTAACCACAAGTCTTATTATTTCAAAATTCCATCTATTTTCCAAAGTGAAACATGAATAGATCTTATTCTTAGTAACAACTTCTGTCTATTGTATAAAAGATTTATTCAGGATATAGACAAAATCAGCTTTGGCATATAAGGAAGACAAATCTGGATAAAAAAAACAACGCTATGCTGTAAGGTTCAATAATCTCCAGAACACATTTTTTGAGGTACATAAAGTCAGAGGAAAAGAGAAATCTCCAATTATTAAAGGACAAAATATTGTACCAAAGAGAATGATCAATATTGCCCAAGAAGAAGAGCGATGATTTAAGATAAATTCTCTTAGAGAACAAATCTTAAAAACCCTTGATGAATGCTGCTCAGAAAATCCACTTGATCCAATCAAAAACAAAGGATAAATGACAGCAAAAATCGAACTCAAAGAAGACTTTAAAGGAAAGTTAATATCATTTGCAATAA
Source organism: Nyctanthes arbor-tristis (assembly GCA_963692815.1). Taxonomy (NCBI): domain Eukaryota; kingdom Viridiplantae; phylum Streptophyta; class Magnoliopsida; order Lamiales; family Oleaceae; genus Nyctanthes; species Nyctanthes arbor-tristis. The sequence continues at coordinate 10,572 of CAVNYN010234517.1, forward strand.
GCTATTCCTTGCATGATAGGCAAGAATTTGCAGAACAAATCAAAAAATTACTGAATATGAGAGTAATTAAATCTTCCATGTCTTGCTTTTCTTCACCAGCCTTCATGGAAAGAAAAGAAGCAGAAAAAAGAAGAGGCAAGCCTAGAATGATCGTCGACTACAGAGCGGTCAATATTACTATTAGGGATGATGCCTATACTATCCCAAACATGGCAAGCCTTTTAGCATTGATAAGAGGAAAACAAGTATTTTCTTCTTTTGATTGTAAATTTAGATTTTGGCAAGTAATACTTGATGAAGAATCTAGACCAATTACTGCCTTTAGTTGTCCCCAAGGAACTACCAATGGAAAGTTGTTCTATTTGGCTTAAAACAAGCCCCTGGAATCTTTCAAAGGCATATGGATAACATTTTCAGAGAATTAGAAGAATATCACTGTGTTTGCATATATGATATTCTGGTATTTTCAGACAATGAAAATGATCATGAAAAGCATGTATTGCAGGTTTTACAAACTTCAAAACAAGCTGAAATAGTCATTTCTAAAAAGAAAGCAGAACTACTCAAAATAAAGATTAAGTATCTAGGATTGAATGTTGCTTATGGCTATAAGGAACTCCAACCCCATATATTTAAGCATTTTAGTGAATTTCCTAATGAAATTTAAGATATCAAACAATTACAAAGATTTCTTGGATGTCTAACTTATGCTCAAGATTTTATTAGTAGGTTAGTAGAGAAAAGAGCACTAGTTCAAAAGAAATTGAAGAAAAATGTGCCTTGAAATAGACACGAAATTAAAGAAGAGTTTAACAACTCTACCATCTCTTTATATCCAACACCAAGTGACAAGATGATAATTGAAACAAATGCTTCAGGAGAATTTTGGAGAGCAGTCCTTAAAGCTAAACCAGCACATAAAAATGAAGAACATTTATATTCTTACGATTCAGGAATCTTTCAAGAAGCACAAAAGAATTACCACATAAATGAAAAGGAAATCTTAGCAGTCAAAAATGCTATCAAGAAATTTCATGTTTATGTGATTCGTGATAAATTTCTTGTTAGAACTGATAGCTCTGCTTGCAAATCTTTCATGAAAACTAACATTTTTGCAAATTATAAACAAGGACGCCTTGATAGATGGCAAATGTGGTTTAGTCGTTATACCTTTGACATTGAAACCATCAAAGGGGAATATAATTATTTAGCAGACTCTTTAACAAGAGAATTATCTGTTGTTGCTTATAGGTAAAACTTCTGCCAATAGAAGAACTGGACAGTAAATCCAGGACTTGGAGTTTCAAATCTAAGAAAAAATGATGGAATTATCATTCCTGAATACAAAGTCTAATTTTTACAAGAAACAAAGAACTCTCTTATTTTCAATGGGGAGGAATTAAAATCCTCAATATCAATTGAAAGTTCTGCAGCAGTATCAACAGATGAAAATGTTGAGCAACAAGACATCTCAAACCTAGCAAATGGAAAGAGATGCAAGCTGTGGAAAGTCCACAAAAGCTTGATAATAAGAAAGGTATTATCTTTCAAATTGAGCCTAAAAAGACTCAAAAGCAAGAGTTTAGGTTGCAGAACCTAAAGTCGAGTCCTGTCAAATGGATACATTGGACTTATCATCTGTCAAAACTCCTAACCCATTAGTATCTTTTGATCTATCTACAAGTTATAAAAAGGTTTATGGAATCTTTGACGGCCCAGATCGCGGATACTACAAAGAATGGAAAACAGTAGAGCCCAAAGTTAAAGGACTTCTATTCAAGCACAAATCTTTTAAAACATTTGAAGAATCCCAAAAGAAATATAGCCAGTACTGGACAAAAAAAGACCACCAAACAAGCCCAAAGCCAGTCCAGCACATTACTGATCCATTATTGTTGCCACTCTTTCCAACTTGATTTAGACCCAGAGGAGCAACTTGGACACAGGCTATATGATCACCTAAAATTTAAGGAATGATTGAAGCACAACAGAGGTTAAAAAGGAGCTATGAAGATGTTCTTAAAGCCCTTGCATCTCTACCCAGCAGGCTGGTTAATCTCGAGCCTGAAAAGGAAGAAATCACTGAAAAAGAAATTTTAATGATCAAAACACCATTCTCCAACTTTGTCAGTCTCGAGGCAGAAGCAAAAGCCATTGGAGACGCTACAACTAAGTACCCCTTTGCTGGTACTTGTAAAGAATATGGAAAATTTATGTTTTTCCAATGAGCAGCACTAGAACTTGTTGCTGAATCATTTAATTATGGTTTAGTAAAGTTCATATATCTTAACCAAGATGCCAAGGAAATTTCGGCATTAAATCCTTCATTGGTAAAATCTGTGCTTAAATGGAGAACCAAAGTTGTCAAGACCAATGATAAGGCAATCTTCTTGTCAATAACCAGCACTATCCCTTTCTGGAATGAAGATAATATCTACGAAGGTTATCACTTCATTGAAATAGGGGTAGCTTCCCAAGATAAAGTCTTAACAACACCAGTTGTCAAGGAACCAATCCAGATAACAAGAGAAGTTTTACAGACATGGAAATCAAAGTCATTCAGATCCTTCTTGCATAAGGTTAGATGGATTCATGCAAATTCCAAAATTAAGATAAACCACTCATCAAAGTTTATCTTAATGACATCATCAATCAAGAATCGTCTGGATGAGAAGGATGCAAAGAAAATTGCTATTTTTGAAAGGCCATTCTACCTTGATGAATGGAATGGTCCAGACCTTGAGAAAGGACAAATGTGCAGTGCTATCAAGAACATGCTTGGAACAGATCATGCATGTGGACACTGCAATAAAGCCAAAACAAAAGTTGAAGAGTCTCCATCAAAACAGGTTAGAGATGCCTCAGACTCTGAATAACGTATGCAATGACATCATTGCACTAACAAGTGGTAGGAAAATGTAGAACCGACACTCCCATTGCTGGACAAAATAATGAAGCAAGGACTCCTCTATTATAAAAGTTGTTGAAATAACATAATGTAGGGACCTCTCTATTATGTAAAATAGATGCCCTTTCTGTCTATGAAAGGAGCACTACTTAGAATAAAAGGGCATTCCGAAATTCACCTATTTGAAAATTTCCTAAGAATTTTCTTATACTTTCCAAAACAATAAAAGCTTGAAGCTTTCTTGTAGAAATCAAGGGCTATAGCCTAGCTATGATATAAATTAACAGGATAAGGAAATTATAATCCTTATTTCTTCTTCATAAATAAAAGTCTATTTCCTAAGCTTTGCTTTTAAAGATTAATATCTCGTCTATGTGTACGGATCAACACTCTATCCATCGTCTTGGCTTTGTTCCATATTGTTGACAGAAGGTCTTGTGGAGGAACTGATTGCTAGTGGACATCATGATGCAGTTGTGAAGCACAACTAGGAGATCTGTCTAAAAAAGTATCAACAGAAAGTGCAATAGATCCAACAAGGGAGACATTCTATACAACAAGAAGAAGGTATAAAATTAAAATTTCCTAAATTTCAGTTGTTTAATATGCATCTATGCAGCTTAATACCTTAGAGTTCTACTTCATAAATTATCAAGAAAAACATTTAAGTACTTTGATACGTATTAACCATGCTAAGATGTCATGTAAATTTCAGTTTACTATGACTAATAGTAGCAGCTATCAAACTGCAAAGTTTATCTCAGATCTATTGAGCAATTAACTGAAGAAGTTTGATCGAGCAACTATGGCAGAAAACTTGCTTAATAATAATCTATACAGTCTTTAAGACTTGCTTAATGAATTAGTTGGCGAGAACCCAGCTAGACAACTTGTTTTAATTAACCAACCTAATTTAGGAAGACTTTTAGAGTAGACTCACTGTAACTCTACTCTATTTAACCCATATCATCGCATGAATCTTCAACAACTTGGCCAAAAGATTGAAGAAATTGAACAAGTCATTGGGAGACTTTTGAGTACCCAACAAAATCTACATGATTGTATTGCTAAAACAATAGTAAGCCAAAGGCTTACTCAGTTTACTGAAGAAATAAATTATATGATCAGAGCATATAATAACAAGAAATATCATTACTATGTCTATAGGCAGTTTTTGGCTCGTAGTGAGTAATTTTATGAGGTTGTTCCTCTTAATTCCGCTTTTAAATTATCAAAGTTTCATAAGACAATCCGGAGTGGTATTATAGCCATGAAAAAAGAAGAAAACCATACAAAGGGCATGAGAGTAATTTTACAGGTAGTTGGTAAACCATTTTGTAGCCCATCAAGTACTGATAGTTTTGTCCTACAATTATCCGTTGCAAATAAACAGAAGGTGCACTTAGCAAACCACAAGTATATAAACCTTTCCTTCTTCCTCTAAGTCTCTCTGTACATTCAGGTGCACTATTATATGCACAAACGTTTCTTTTGTCGCATTGCGCATAGCCTTTCGTTCTGAAGATCTGAAACCCATTTTCTCGTAATTTTAATCGTACATATTGATCCCAATTTGCCGATTCCTCAAAGAAAATAGATTTTTTTCCTTTCTGTGAGTGATTGAGATTTGAATCGATTTAGTCGAAGCCTTGTTTGTGTTTTCTCTCGTTTGCTGCTTTGGAATTTTTGGTAATTGGGATTTGGGAATACGAATTGGACAGAAAAGTCGAGGAATTTAGGATTTGGAAAGATTATTGGGAGATATTGTTGTTTGATTGGAGAATTAGAAAATGGTTGGAGGAGGGAACAGGAGGGGCGATGGATCGTTAAAGTTGACGAATAATAATGTTTTTGCGGCGCTTGAGAATTTGAAGAAGAAGAAGAAATCAGATAAAGAAAAGGGCTCGGGAAAGAGCGGTATAAAAACTGGCGTTGGGAAATCAAGAGAGTCTGAGGAGAAGCCGCAGGTGTTCTGGGCTCCGGCGCCTTTGACGGTGAAAAAATGGGCTGATGTGGACGATGAGGATGATGATGACTACTATGCCACCACTGCCCCGCCCCAGTCTGTATGGGGAGGTTCCAGTTGGAATCAAACTGAAGCTATGCAGAAATCTGATCTTGTCGAGGTAGTATACACTAATTTTACATTATCCTCTTGTTCCTATCTATTGAAATTACTGATTGTGATTTTGCAGGCTGATTTTGGCTCTCTAGTAGTTGTTTGGTAAAGATTTATAAATTGGTGAATTTATAAATGGATTTAAATTTCAAATTTTGTACAGGTGTCGAGATTTGATTGTGCCACGTAGAGGTAATGATTAAAATGATGTAAGAGTTTAAGTCAAATCAAATATGTAGTTAAATGTGGTGTTGTCATGTGTTTAAAAGTTAAAATTTAAATTGGTTGACAAATCCGAGGCGTTTTTAAATGGTTACCAAACAGAGTGCTAGTCCTTTGTTAAGTGTTATTTTAAGAAGTAATCTAAGAATGGTGGGATTCTCATAACATTTTTCCAACATGCTTTTTATTAAGTTTTTTATTTTTAACTTATAATAATGAAGAATATGAATGATACTGTTGTGATTTAATTAGATGTTACACATTGGTCATCAGTAGTGGTGTTGCATACCCTTCCCGTACTGTGGTAGTGATGAGAAAGATGCTTGATGGTGCGACATGTAAAAATTATTGCAAATGGATAGAATAACTAAAAAATATGGTTGAACTTGGAGTCTAAAAGAAATCTCCGTGTTTGAAGTTGATGGGCAAATCAAGAAATTCAATGAATACGCCAATATTTTTCTTTAAATGGCTGCTAAATTATTGGAAGAGAAGTCATTGAAGTCTGGCCTAATAACCATTCACCGTTTTAGCATGTGCTAGTTTGGTGTTTTCTATTTTGTTTTTCTCTTAACAGAATGCAAGTGAGTATGCGTTGAAGTAGGGAATATTCATGGGCCTGTGTAATATTGAATCTGTGGATAAAAATGGTTTGGCTTTTGTGTTTAAAAACGAAACCTAACCCCCTTTAAGATTATCAAAGAAAAATGCGTTGAGAATTATATAATTAATGCAACTTTTCTGACTGTCCTTGTGTAATTCTCATTTTCTAACTCTTCATTGATACACCCAATTTTTTTCACCATTAGATCTTTCGAGAGTGCCCACCAACATCTCTCTCTCTCTCTCTCTCTCTCTCTCTCTCTCTCTCTCTCTCTCTCGTGCGCGCATACATGCATGTATCCATTTGTTTGTGTGTCTGTGTGTTTCTTCCTCATCTGTGTTTGGTTACATTTTGAAAGTAAACAGACCACAAATGACAGGCTGAATTTGCAGCTGAATGCCAATCTTTCGCAGCTTTAAGTTAACCACTTGAGTTCATGTGGCACTTTCACCGCTTTAGTCGTGACCTTAGATCTCTGCAACCTGTTCCAGCAGAGCATCAATATTCTTCTGCCATCAGAATAAAAACTGCAGAACCAATTACGCAAATCCTCTTGTCATTTTTGTTTGTTTCATTGCTACTACTATTGAAAGACCTAAAGCTATACAACCTACAAGCCTTGTTAGTTGGTTTACCGTTCTGTCCTCTTGACATGTCTGACACAGTTTGCAAAAGTCTCGTGAACAACAAAAGGATCAAGTGTATGAAGAAGAAGGTGAACCAAGCTTAATGTCATTGGTAAAATGAAATTCCAGGAGATAATGAAATCTGAGTTTAAGGCGTGTATCTAAAATTTTGCTTCATTCATGGATTTTTTGAGATGAATGTGCTTGAGATAGACTGTGTCGCTTAATGTGTTCGTTGGATTGAAGGCAAGTGAAAGTGAAGATGACCTTCTTGACGAAGCTGATTATGTGGAGGAGGAGGAGGAGCATGAAAATGAGCAGCAAGTGCAGGAAAAGCCGGAGCCAATAGTGATGAAACCTCAAGAAGCTTCGCCGGCCTCTAAAGAGACAGATAGACAGCTATCCAAGAAGGAGAGAAAGAAAAAAGAGATGGCTGAACTGGAGGCTATTTTGGCTAATTTTGGTGTTACCCCGAAGGACAAAGCTCCAGATGCATCACCTGGTAATTTTCTTGTCTGGTTGAATATTTATTTCTTCAGGAATAAGCCTTTGATTTGATTATATTTATTTGTTTTAACATCTGTGCGATTCTTGTACTTTCGATTTTTAATTGTTGTCTTAGTGTTTTCTCGTTTGTGGTTTGTTTTGTTTTTATCTTCTGGGGTAATTTTTACATCTTGTTTGGGCATCAACTTTTCCTTTCTTGAACCATTCTTTATGATGGTTCCTGTTTAGTCAAAGTTGGCGGTTGTTGCCGAGATGCGTCTAATATTTTAGATAGTTATGTCTCCAGCAGATACTAAAATAGAAAAGAAAGATGGACAGTTAAATGGAGATCGGAAGAGCGTCGTGTAGGTCCCTGTGGAATCCAAAAGTGCAAAAAGGAAGAAAAAGAAGGAAAAAGCTTCAAAAGAGGTGAAGGAATCACAGGAGCAACTGGGCAGCTCAAATGTCCCCAATGGACCAGAGGAAAGCATTGGAACCAAACAGGCAGAGGATGAAGCATCAGCTGTTGACATGAAAGAACGGCTAAAGAAAATGGCATCAGGAAAGAAGAAGAAAGCTACAAAAGAAATGGATGCTGCTGCAAGAGCAGCTACTGTGGAGGCTGCTGCAAGGGCTACAAAACTTGCTGCTGCTAAGAAGAAAGAGAAGAACCATTACAATCAACAGCCAACTCGTTAGTGGAACTTTTTGATATACTTACAATTGGAGAAAGGTATTGCATTGTTTCATTTGCTCATGCAAAATAAACGTCGAATTCCAGCCTCTTGTTAGTGATAGACATGCTAATACAGTTTTGCTCATTGAGTAAACTTTCATGCTTTTAACCCCGGGTGTCCGTTTGTGTCATCTTGTACCTTTTACCATGTATCTATCAGTTTTTGTCGAATTTTGTTTTGATAATTGTACTTGCTGGGACATAATGCTTTGTCCAATTTTTGCATATTTAGTTTTCCCCACATGAAATTTAGGCTGGACTGGCCATGTTTAAATGCATTTTTAACTTTTAAGAAGTATATGATATAGGAGTTTTGGAGGTTCTGTGACGTGCACGTGAAATTTATTTTGTCACAATCTAGTGTAGTAGTCTTGTTCTGTGCCAACTGCCCACCATGGAAGGGCATGCACAAGATGTTGCATTCCAGGTAGGAATCGACATACTCTGATACTCATATCAGTATTTGTTTACGTGTTTGTCATACTCATCACATCACGTCACACACTCAAATATTGGAATGGAACCAAAGGCATCTGTTCAATCAGAACACAATGCATACATTTTTGTAAGCATCTGCTGCTTCTTACAAGTTCTGCATTTTGAGGAGGCCTCAGGTTCAGTGCTCATGTTTTACTTCAATCCAACTCAAATTTGGGGAGTTTAATAGCATTTGAGCTTTACTGGGAAGTTCTTGGCCCTGATGAAATTTTTATAGCACTTGCAAGGGGATGAGGTTAGAGACATTGAAATGAATAATGCTATTCATCACCACCGATAATGATTACCATCATATGTGTTAGTACAGTGGCATTAAGTGATAAGTCAAATACTACTAAAATGTAAGGACGTGTGATGTATTTGAGTGCGATTGTAGTTTAATGTCCACTTAAAACATAGTAATCATCATTAGTGGTGATAAATAACACTACTCGATTGAAATAAATATACAAAGAGTGTATAAATTATGTTGTCAGCTTCAAAACCATGTTGCTTTGGCACGAAGGTAGTCAAATTCTTTTACGCCCCAAGCAGCAGTTACTAAATTGTAGACATCTTATTAAAATTGCCGTCGACCCCCTAAACTTTTTAAACAAATTTCTGCAAGCTTTGTTCAAGAGATACTCAAATTAGTAGTATTTCATGTATCATAATTAATTTTGCAAATTTTTAATTTATATACACAATAAAAAAATAAAAACTCGTGCCCATAAAATGTCTAATTTTCATGAAATAAAAAATTTGGGAAAAATGATTTAAAAGTTTTAACCTTGCACACAATAATAATAATAATAATAATAACAACAACAACAACAATAATAATACAACATAAATATTGATACCATGCAATTACACTGCATGGATGATATCATATGGTATCATATATATGATACTAAATCATTTTTAAATATTTACTTTTTGTTGCACGTAACCGTTGCTCCTCAACTTTTAACTTAATTTTTTTAAAAAAAATAGTTGCAAGTCAATATTTAATCTCGTTAACATTTGTTGAAATCACTGTGGAGAAAAAAAACATATGTTGTATTGCACAGAGTCACTAAGAATGAAGATTTGACGGAATTAGGTTGATTTTACTGGACTTTGATTGCTTCCAAACAATTAGAATTTAAAATGACGTCATCATCCCTTAAATTAAACCGCATAAGAATTTCTCTCTCTTAAAATAAGGAGTCCGGTCATAGAAAGCTTACCTCTCCCCTTACTGAGAGGTAACTGTCATGTAGTTACATGTGATTCCCCTAACCTCCAATGACATACAGCCACGTGGCAATTGCATCTTTGTAAGAGGAAAAGTGAGTTCTCCTTACAAAATCACGCGAAAATAAGTATGATTTTTCCTTTTTCAATTATGTTGCACGTATTACAAACACCAGAAATCTTCGTTGTCATCTTGTGTATTTGTGAATTTTATTTAAGAGAGACAAATCGCATCGAATAATTTTGCACATGTTTTGACATTATATATATTATGACTTTATTTATTGGCCGTGAAGGAAGAATGACAAAACTACCCTCATGGTGGGGCATGTTAGAACTTTCTTTCATTTGTGTCGCACATTTCTCTTTTGACGTTAAAGGTTTGGACTGAACGGATTGATTGGTCCACTTTGTTCTTGGGTCTTCTTGAAACAAAACTTTGTTTGTCAATTACTAAATATACCCGTGGCATTTTCGTCAAACCACCTACCGTTTTTTTCCCATTGTGAACCAACACGGAAAAAAAAAAGACAATTATATTATCACCACGAATTTTATTTATCATACCACAAATTCAATTAATTTTTCTTTTTTTACTTAAAGAGTTGTAAACAAAATTACACAAAACGCTGACTCTCGAGGTGTTTCAATTATGTTCAAATAAATGCTTACACCACATTCATCCTTTTTTTTTTTGAGCAGAAATTATTCCTCTTGTTTGGTTCTCTCTCTCTCATTTTTTTAATTAAAGATTTTTCCGTACACTTCTAGTCAGTTTTTTTCCTTTACCAGTCATAGTGGCCGGTCGTCTCATCGGTTGTACAAAAACCAATTATAATAAGCGATGGATGATAGTCTCACAAGTCATACTAACTAGTGAAGGGTAGTCACGTTCACATGACGTGTACAAACCAATTGTATTCTTCCTTGTCGTGGAGGCAATTTTTCTTTTATGTGAACATTCTTTTCATGATTATTTGTTCACAAGAATATTTGGTACAGGCAATCGTTCATAAAGATGATCAAGGAAATAGGATGGAATCGTTCATAAAGATGATCAAGGAAATAGGATGGGTTTTGTAGAGGGAGAGCACTTGCGCCTTTTCAGGAAAGAATTCGAAGGATTATTGGAGATAAATTATTATTATTATAAGTAAAAGAATGGGTAATTTTTTAATTTTGTACACCAAATCTTATGTTTATATAATTTGCCAGAAAAAATATATATCTTATATTATTTTTATATATTTTTTAAATTTAAATGAGTTAGGGTTGTAATTGTAAAATTATTGTGGTATTTTTATATATATTTTAAATTTAAATGAGTTAGGGTTGTAACGGTAAAATTATTGTGGTGTATAAATAAAAAAAATGCTTTAATTGGGATGTATTTATAATGTGGTATAAGAAGCAAAATTTGTGATGGTAAACCCCCCAAAAAAAAAAGAATAAAAAAGATGAATAAATAAATAAAATAAAATAATTAAAAGTTGAAAAATTCCAAAGCCTCCATCTCTCGTCACAGAAGCCGGATGCACACGGAGAAACAATTCTCCCGGAATACAGGTTGGTATTTCTCTCTCTTGTACAACAAAGTGATACAGACACGTCTGTATATGCCTTTCTTGTGATGTATATACATGGATGTCCACAATAATCTGAAGACAGAGTCTGCAGTACGGATTTAATTTTAGCTCATATCTTTGGATTTGTTGGCATGGGTATTTAAAGAGAATTTGAATTTTTCCATTTTGGGATAGAGAATGTGTTGTTTGGATTCTTCCTTGTTTCCTCCATGTTTGTAGACTGTCATAACCCCACTAAATGCAGCATTTATGTTCTATATTCTCTTTATATATGCCCCGGAAGGGATGGATTTTTTGGATCACTTTTTCTTTTGTGACTAGCTGACTATTGTGCTTCACTTGAGGGATTTCCAGGCTCACTGTTAAAATATAATTTGTTGTTTGGCTAACTAAGATGTATGCTTTTCAGGTGAGCCACCGGCGGGAAATACCTTCTGAAGGCGATTGATTGTGAAAATTGTTCACAAGCTGCCACGGTTCCGTTCTGTGCAGATTGCAGTTCATTCATAATGGTTATTTTCAAATTAGGAGGATATTATTAAAGCTATCTCGTTTATCTTTGGTCATATCTCAATTGCTTTGAAACTAGCTTGTGACCTGAAGTTTTTGGGGAGACTAAGAGCATGCTCTTAGTCCCCTGCAAATGAGTTGCAACCTAGGTGAGTCATTTAACTGGAGATAATGAGTGCTAAACTTCAAAATCCATTTCTCTGGGTTCCGCTACAGTGCAAAGATCGGAAGAGCGTCGTGGTGATTCAAAGGGAAAACAGTCAGAATCATGTTTATTATAATGGAGTTAGAGTAAAACCCTCCCTGAAGAGTTCAAAATTTCACACAGTTAAGTGTGCAAAAAAGCATGACTGGATTCCGCGTGGGATTAAATTTACTCATTTCTATGGGAAAAATGTGGAAGATCGGAAGAGCACACGTCTGGGAATGCCAGGTAGTTGGATGATCAATTCTGTGAAAGAGCCACTTGCACGAAGCAAGACTCTGGTCAGGTCCATGGCTCCGGTATGGGAAGAGGGATTATTTTTAATTAGGTGCTCTATTTTCTGTGTAGTGATGTCTGGGGTATGCTTGTTGGTGTGGTATGGGAAGTTGAAAGCGAAGAGTTACATTGAAGCCAGGTTGTTGCCTCATATTTGTGTGTTAGTGAGTGATCATATTCAGCGTGAACTTGATTTTGGTAAGATTCGAAGCATTTCACCTTTAAGCATTACTTTGGAATCATGCTCAATTGGGCCTCATAAAGAAGAGTTCTCTTGTGGGGAGGTACCCATTGCCAAACTACGGATTCTTCCTTTTTCAAGTTTGAGAAGGGGAAAAATTGTGGTTGATGCAATTTTGTCAAATCCAAGTTTGATGATAGCGCAAAAGAAGAATTACACTTGGCTCGGAATACCCTATTCTGAAGGCATATCACATAGGCATTTGTCAACTGAAGAAGGAATTGATTATCGTACGAGGATTAGGAGGATTGCAAGAGAGGAAGCCATGCTTCGATGGGAGACGGACAGAGATGATGCAGCTAGGGAAGCTGCTGAAAAAGGTTATGTGATTTCTGAAGCAAGTTCTATTCCATCCGAGGGTGACCTTTTGAGGGAGAGTGCAAGCCTTCCAACTAGGTTGTCAGTCCCGAAAGAGTCATTTTTCTATATTGATGAGAAAATACACCAGAGAGATCATCATTGCATGGATGCTAGTGTGGAGTATGAATTGAAGCATGCTGATTTAGAGAATGCATTCGGTGCAAGAATTCCTGAATCCAGAAACATATGGTCAAAACTCATACCTGGACCTATGAGGCACAAATTTAAGAGGGCCAATGGCCGAGATTTATCTATGGCGGGTATTGCAGCTAAAAGAAGAATTCTTGAACGTAGTGCATCAGCGGCACGTACATATTTCCGCGGTCAATCACGAGGTGGATCTGGAAACTATATCCAGGCATCTGGAGCATATGATGTTTTGAACTTTGAGAATTCCTTAATTCAACCACCCCTGGCTGATACTACTCCCTCCATTTCTGCAGTAGCCAGCTCTGAAAGAGATTTGAATACTGGCAATCAGAATGCAGCGAATAGAATTTTTAATAATAGGCCAATAGGAGCAGCTGAGGATGGTGTGACTGATGAGGCTATCTTGGAACTACAGAACAAATTGAAGAATGGGTTTATCTTTACAGAAGAATCGGAAATGAATCCCACAGATAGCATTAGCAGCTTTAGTTTCTTACGTTATCCATTTCTTTTTACTTTGCCTAGACTTAGAAAAGCTACAAATTCTGGTGGTAAATTTTCATCCATTAGCAGTGTTGTCAGAACAAGTAGTATCGGTAGTCTTTCTGTAACTAGTAAAGATTTAGAAGGCAGTGATATCATAAATAGAAGCACAGAGGTCGGGAATGAACTTGGCATTCTGAGTGAACGGATTCAGGATCCACAGAGTGGTATCTTTATTAATCAAAGTGGCCATGCTTCTCATGGTTCTAGCTTGATGTCACCTGAGTCTTCCTCTTCTATGCACCATTTAAAAAACTCTTGGCCTTTGAGCCTGCATTCAGCTTTCTCCTTTTCATGTCAGAAAATGAATGAGGCGTGGTCTTATCTAGTAGTCAGTCTGTTGCAACGGCTGAAGTCTGAGATTGGTCAGAAAATTGAGGATATTTCTGCGGAACTTGTTGATGGAATTGATGAAGAAAATACTTCACACGTTGATAAGAGGATTCCAGTTGTCCTTGATTCTGTACATTTTAGAGGTGGCACGTTGATGATGCTTGCATATGGTGATTTGGAACCGAGGTAAGCTCCATTGAACTACAGTTCCTAATTCCTATTTGGCTTATTTTCTGTTACATACTGTATTACAAAGGCACCAAATTGTGCTAGTCCTATACCTGAAATGCCAGGTGTTTGATTCGCTAGCTTTTGATGCCCGTTCTTGTAGGACTTTGTTTGAATATATATCTAGCATCTTGCATGTCTAAAACAGATCTTGTTTCAAGGACTTTGAAAATCTCAATCGTCTTTGAGGGCCTGTATGGAAATGATTTTCTCAAAATCAGTTCTGACCCAAACTCATTTTCAACCACATGTTTACCCATTAAAATAATTTTACACGTAAATTCGTTACTTTTCCTTACTTTCAAATCACACATTCTCCCCAAAAAATCACTTTTCAGAAAATCAATTCTTCAAAAATCATTTCCATGCGGGCCCTTAATATTCGTTTTTTCCCCTTGTAATTGAAGTTACTTTCATAGATTGATGTCATGCCTATCGGAAGATGGAAGTTATTGAAACTTTTTGATACTTGAAATTGCTTACTGATGTCAGATGCCTAGCTTTTGATATTTAATTGTATTCTTTAGAGAAATGGGTGCTGCCAATGGACATGTGAAGTTTCAAAATCATTACGGACGTTTTCATGTCCAACTCAGTGGCAATTGTAAGACGTGGAGATCGGATACGACATCTGGTGATGGTGGCTGGTTGTCTACTGATGTTTATGTTGATACAGCAGAGCAGAAGTGGCATGCGAATTTGAAAATTGCAAATCTCTTTGTTCCGGTGAAGTTCATTATGAATCTCTCAAGATATATTTGAAATGCAAAGTATAGGAGAAAACATCACTTTATTTTTAACAACGACCAATGAATTGATCTCCATGGAGATCTAATTAACTGGTTTTCATCTGTTCCTTCTCACAGCTATTTGAGAGGATTCTAGAACTTCCAATTACATGGTCAAATGGAAGAGCAAGTGGTGAGGTGTTTCTCTAACTTAATGCTTTTCTCATAAAAAAATATATTCAAATACGGGAGATCTGTCTCTTTACCATGATGTAAAAGGATTTAGCGATGTTATTATAATTGTATGTGCATGCCATATCACATGCTCCTCTGCCGATCATCATCGTTTGTTAAATGATACAGATGAGTTTGTGCTTGCGGAAAAAAGTAATTTCTGGCATTTTACAAGGATGTTGTGAGTCCTGGATAAAATTTCTCTGCCTTGAATAATGTGAAGACAACTTAAATATTTTGGTGTCCTGTGTTAAATATAGAAGCTCACCGTCTTCTTTGCTTCTCCTGGATTGAGGAGCTGACTGGCAAGGAAAACTTGTATTTCTTGGATTTCTAAACCTGCTCTTCAATCCTGTATTAATACATGGGATGCTCATGGTAAAATGACAACTAAGATACAATTATAGGTCTAAGCAGCACCAATGATTAAGTCCAATTACTGGGAAAATGATTGTGTAGGAAGTTCTTAGTTGATGTTCTCCAAATCCTTGGAAGTTAGGTTTCAGTTCCAAGTTGCTTTTCCCTTCGTTTTCACTTAATTCAGATTTGAGGAAGATGTTTCAGGATTTGCAATTACCACACTATATTAGCAAACTGATCCAAACTAGTCTATGCTAAAACCCGTGATATTTTGCCAAATACTATCTAGGGAAGTTTACTTTAGGAGTACAGGGTACGCTAGACATCCTACGCAGTAATAAGTGGAAAATGTTACTAAAAAATTATTGATAATTAGGTTGAATCTTGACTTAATTCTTGAGAACTGTGACGAGAGTGATTAATTGAGTCTGACATATGTATCTCCCTTGGATATCTTAAATTTTAAATTGCAAATTTCTTAGTCTAGAAGTCCTTTTTTGTATTTGTTTTAGTTTGTTTATTTGTTGATTTTGCTTTTTCTTAGTTTAAATTCTTGCTGGTAGTATTTTTGGTGAGATGTGAAGATCTATAATACCCTTATTTGGTCTAGATTCTTTTTTTAATTAACTTGTAAAACTGAGCTGCAGCAAGGTATTAATCAATTTTGACTTATGTTGCTCGGACTCGGGTTAAGGGTCTGGTATGGTTGTATATCTAGATGTCGGACCTTTTTCTCCTAAAACTAAGGTACTAGAAAAACAGCTAAAATGGGTCCAGAGATTAAAGAAGGGTTCATAGATACGTCTTGTAAACTCAAAATTACTTTAGATACATAATATCGATTGTTTTAGATGCACTTCCGGTGTGGCCGGGGGTAAGGATCTTTTGACTTGAAATGATATAAAGGATATATAAATATATTTAATATAAATTTAAAGGATCCAAGATCCTATAACAGTGTGTTGGACGTGGGAACTTCTCAGAAAAATGAAGAGTCGGAGAACATAGATTTTGACAAATTTAAGAAATGAAAAAACCTGCCAACATATCAATCATGAGCGCTGTTACTGAATGAAATAATTTCATCAGGTTATTATTTCTGATTTTGTCGGTATCTTAACTTCTCTCTTCCTGCGACCTTTAGGTTAGATCTAAATTCCCAATTTTTCTCAAGAGTAACACAACATAGTTTATTGTTGTTTCATGGAAAAAATAATTGCTAATGTTATTTACATTACAGACCTGAAAATTTCATTTATCGAGTTTAACCCTAAAGAGATCTACAGGTCCACATATGCATGTCAAGGGGAGAAACCTTTCCCAATCTCCATGGGCAGCTTGATGTAACAGGGTTGGCTTTTGGCATATATGATGCTCCGTCAAGCTTTTCTGTATGTCTTTTGTCATTTCTACATTGATGCCACTTTTTTTTTTATCGCATTTATATAAAGAGAACTCTGTGGCTGTTATTCATATTCATACTGTTTAGAATTATACAATTACGATTTTCTTGGGAGGAGGCCCTATGAGTAAAATATGTTCTGCAAATGCAACCAGCAACATGGGCTGCTTTAATTTTTTATGTTGTAAACAACAAATCAGCTGTGCAGATACACTCTCCATTTGTGCTCTTCCGATCTGAACACATTTATGAAAATGAGGTTCAGGCTTGAAGCTATTAATTCCTCCGAGAATGATATTTGTTAGTGGAACCCTTTGCTGACTTTTGCCTTACCGTATTGTTATCCAATCATGGTCTGCACATTTTAGGATTATTTATATTTTTCTTCTGCCTATAAACAAGCCATCTGGTAGGGTAGCGGCTGAGACATAGATGCGTAGAATTCTTGATGTTAATACCTCAACAGGAAAGAATAGAAAGTATTGATGTAAGTTTGAAATAAAAACCTTCAGGTGGTTTGAACAGACAGGATCAAGAATAGTGAAATAACATGGAGTGACCAGTGCATATTTGCCTTGATGTTTTTATTGCAAGAGCATACACCATTTAGTATGTAATGCTTGATGTTCTATGGTTTGGCATATTGAGGTCTCCTTATATGGTCCTGATGCTTTAACAGGATACCTTGGCCAATATGTCTATCATCATGTAATCTGCTGAAACACATCTCAGTTGCATTTTGAAAGAATAATTGATTTCGCAGAAGGGTTCCCTTTTTTCTTTTTCTTTTTCTTTTCTTTTCTCCTCTTTTTTTTTTTCTTTCTTTTTCTTTTTTCAAAAATATTATGGGAACATCAATTTTTTTTTACAGGACATATCTGCAAGTTTATGTTTCCGAGCCCAGCGAATATTTTTGCACAATGCCAGGGGTTCTTTTGGTGACCTTCCTTTAGAAGCTTCTGGAGATTTTGGCATCCACCCGGAGGAAGGAGAGTATCACCTTATGTGTCAGGTATTCTGAAATGCTTTGCCAGCATATGCAGTTGTATCCATTTGATTTGTCCGTATTTTCTGCCCACTTTCTGGGTGAATCTTGTTAGACAAGCATATTTCAGTCTCTATTAGATTTTGTAAACCAATATTTACATTTCATTAACTTAACAGCAAAAGTCAACAAAAAGCATTGAGATTTTATGAATTTGTTACTGCAGTGAATTTTAGCCGATGGTATGATTTCTATGAAAAATCACCAGTTTACCCTTGCTTTCCGGTGCTTAGTTTGATATATTGAGGAAAAGATAATGTATAGATGATAGATCACCAAATTTTGGTATCTTAAATTATATGAGATTAAACTCATCCAATCCATGGATTAATAAAGGCATATGTATTTTAGTTATGTCAAATAAGTTTCCCGGCTTTTGCTTATATTCTTACCTTCTTGACAATGCTGCTATAAAATGCATATGTTCTGAAAGGAGAAACCAATTTGGTTGTCCAAATATCTGTAGAATATTTTATAGTTTAATTTTTTCTTGAAAAATATCTTGAAAATGGTGTTTAGAAAATTCACATTGTGGTTTTGTGATCTAACCTGTTCAGTGCAATTGTCTCTTCATATACTCTCTATGTAATAGATAGCAAGTATTTGGTGCTTGATTGGATGTACATAATGCATACATGGATCTGTATAAATATATAAAAGATGTCCTGTTCATCTTCATTTGTTTGTGATACAACTCCCATACTATGTTGAAGACTGAAAAGATTATCTGACAGTAAAGTGATGGTCTAACGGTTAATTTGAGTCCTGGCATCTTGTCTGGGATTCCAAATTAAATAGAGATGGACACGTGAAGTGCACTTGAAGGGGAACTAGTTCAATTATGTTTTGGCAGCCTGTAAATGTAAACAAAATCCATTTGAAACTTATAAGCTGCTGGGATGCAATCTCCTTATGACTGGAACCTTTGTTCATCTTGTACACACTCCACTCCCCCCGGGCCGGATAATATCCATATAGTATAAAATTGCTAATGTTCCAACAGTCATTTTAAAGTTTTTGAATCAACATAATTGAACCTGAAGAGTGTGATATAGGCTTGTTACATAATATATTTTTTGGATTTAGTTATAATGAGTGAAGTATTATTCTGAGTATGGTCTTTGTGGTATCCTCAGGTTCCCTCTGCTGAAGTTAATGCCTTGATAAGAACTTTCAAGATGAGGCCTCTGTTGTTTCCGGTATGTATCTCTTCTTTTCTAGTATTCATGCATGGTTATCTACTGGTTCTGATGCCTCTGTTTTAGTTCACTTTAATCTTGAAAATATTAGTTGATTCGCTTCCCAGAGGCAAAACACTTGTATCTTCTGAACTGGAGCAGGCTTGTTCATTTTGCAATTAAACAACTTGAAGCTTGACATTTGGTTCAGTAGAGGGTTCAGTCGTGGTAAGAGGGGCAGATGAGAGGTGATATTTTTATGTATTTAGAGGAGGAATGTGACACTTGGAACTTAAAACTGAGAATTGGAACATTTATAAACATAAAAATTCAAAAATTTACTGCAGGAAGACCTTAAAAGTTCGACATAACAAGAAGTATAAGAGAAGGAGATAAAATCCTAAGATCATTTGAAATAATGTAAGATCTTCAAGAAAATAAAATGAAGCTAATCCACAATTAATTTAACTTCATTCACGACGCACCGCTTTTTCATGCTTCAAGCTCCTTATTATAATTGCTTGGTTAAAAGCATGATGGGAGTGAGATAAATCTCAATGAGTACACAATGAATTATTTAACATGTTTAAAACATGAAATATTCTTTAACATGTACAGATAATATACTAAGAACTTGAAAGGGTAAGAATTCTCATGCGTAACACTACTAAACTCTGGTCCCTAAACTTTCTTTAACTTGATGAGATGACCACATAACTTAAATTGTAAACACAGAGATAATTTGTTATCTACCTATTTTCATAGTGATAAAGAAATTCTTTAACCTTTTCTCCTAATTTGACTGCTTGTTGTGCTTTACCAACATTCATAGATTACGTAAAAGAGAAAAGAATTGAAAAGAGGGAATACTTGTGTACAGTACCAAAAACTCGTTCAGAGTTGCATTATCATGATAAGAATCAGAACTCTAATTCTGTTTTTTAATTTTTTAAAACCAGCATTCTTTATCTTCCCATTTATGCATATGAGAAATCATATTTTTCACGCAATAAAGATCATCAAATATCAGAATTTTTATAAAAATTCATGAGGCTCCTGTAAGAATTGCAATTTATTCCCTAAATTAGTGAAAACTGACTGTTAGGTTTATAAATCATCAAAACTCAATTCTAGCCCCCAGATTACCAATTAAATGACTTCCTAGGATTATCTTGGGTGCTGCAAGGAGTAGGTAGTGGACCCAATGTTGTAGCCTGGAAGGAGGACAAGAGAAGCCGATGGAAATCCTGGACCAATAGGGAGGTAATATGGTGGGTTTGGTTCAATGGCATTGTTTGCTGTGAGTTAGAAGTGTGAGAATGGTTGCCTTTAGTAGAAGTGACTTTGCTTAAGGATGTGAATGCATAAGGGCACTAAGGTTGATGGGAGGTAATTTTTCATAAAAGTTGATGGGCTGGTGCTCTGATTGGGGCAAGTCTGGTGTTATATCTTGGTTATATTATTTGTGATGAAGCGGAAAGGAGATGAAGACACTCCATTGGTATGCAGGCTCTGACACACAAATTATCTTCACGCTTGCACATGAGCCGCGTTTATACATGCACACATGCATGCTTATGCTGGATTCTTGTCTTCAATCCTGAAATTCCATTACAATCTGGAAAAGGCACCACAGGAAACTTTGTGTTATACATGAGATTGCAAATGGATTCAGCTTTTATATTGTATTTTCCCCATTTAAACTGATATGACGTGGTTGACCTGTCCTTTGCTTCAAATCAAACTCATTTTTCCCCATTCATTTCAGTTGGCTGGATCAGCGATCTGCTGTTTTCAATTGCCAAGGCCCATTGGACGCTCCTATATTTGTGGGGAGTGCACTAGTCTCAAGGAAACACAGTTATCTGCCATTGGATATTCCTGATTCGACTGCTTATAAGGCAATGCTGAAGAACAAAGAGGCTGGTGCCGTGGCTGCAATTGACCGCATTCCACTTTCTTACGTTTCAGCCAACTTTACCTTTAACACTGATAACAGTGTGAGTACTTCACTGAAATTATGTTATCCCTAGTTTGAAGATTAGTCTATGTTTTTCTGCCTTACCTGATTACTTTTTTCTGTGATTCACCATGCGTACTACAGGTAGCTGACTTGTATGGAATCAGAGCTACACTTGTAGATGGTGGTGAAATTCGCGGGGCAGGAAATGCGTGGATTTGCCCTGAGGTGTTTATTTTTCCTTTAGATGATATGTATGGCTTCAAGATGAATTAAGTTGTACTAGAATTAGACGAAAATTTGTTGGATATCATGATGTTCTTATAATATCTAAAATTTCAAGAAGATAATGAAATTGCAACTAATTTTTGCAGGGTTTTTAGTAGGTCAATTCTGCAATCCATCGTAAGCCATTGAACTTCAAATGTAAATTGAAGCATGGATTCCAATATTTTAGACATTCAATAAATGCACAACTTGTAGAGTTTCCAATAAGTGCTATATACTTGCACAAAATGATCAGGAACGTGGTTTGGTACAGGTTACACATACATAGTAAATTGAGTAAAAATTGTAGTATCCTAGGATCTTGTATTAGTAAAAGATTTCAAGGAAATTAGCGTTGAAACTCTTACAAAACGTTAGGTTTTGTTACTATTTTGAATCATTCTGTTGCTAGATCGGAAGAGCACACGTTTATTTCTAGTCCCTTGGTCTAATAAATACTATTCCAGGGCGAAGTCAATGAAACTGCAATGGACATCAACTTTTCAGGCAATTTATTTTTCGATAAAATCATGCGCCGATATATAACTGGTTATCTTCAATCAGTCCCTCTAAACTTGGGAGATTTAATTGGAGAAACCAAACTTTCTGGGTCATTGTTGAGACCGTAAGATTTATTCCCTTGTTTTTTAACTGTTGATTGAATCAGTAGTCTCTAGGAGATAAATAAATAAAATGATCTCTTTGTTTATGTGAATGCAGGAGATTTGACATCAAATGGACTGCACCAAAGGCTGAAGGATCATTTTCTGATGTTCGTGGAGACATCATAATTTCGCATGATTGCATATCTGTTAATTCTTCATCAGTTGCTTTCGAATTGTGCACAAAAATTCTAACATCATATCCAGATGAAAACTGGTCAAATAAGAGAGAGTGTGGGGTAGAGATTGCCATGCCTTTCTCTGTGGAAGGAGTGGAATTGGATTTAAGAATGCGCAACTTTGAATTTTTTAACCTTGTGTCTTCTCATGCTTTTGATTCTTTGAGGCCTGTGCATTTGAAATCAACTGGAAGAATAAAATTTCAAGGAAAGGTCAATAAGATCTCTCGTACAATTAATGAGCAAGTCTTGGGTTCCAATGATGATTCAGAGTTGCCATTGTCAGAAGTTATTGAAGATGCGAAGAGTCTTTCTGGTGATGTTTCAATATCCGCTCTTAAACTTAATCAGTTGATGCTGGCACCTCAGTTATCTGGAACTTTGAGCATCACATCTTCTGGTATCAAGGTTTGCATTGCAGCTTTCACCCTTCTGAACAAAACTTCTGAAATCTCATCTTATTTGGGCCCTAGAACATGCTCAAAGTTTGTGTCAGGCTTTTATGTTAACTGTAGAATGTTCCTAAATGATCTTGCAAATTTTGTGCAAGTGTAATGTTAGAGGTAAATGACTGTTGTGAGATTGGATTAGGATGTTTCTTCATTCTTGAAGATGTATGTCTGTCTCCAATTTAACTTCTCTGGTATTCGGTATGCTTATCTTACCAAGGTCTTGAAATCAGGTTGGCCATCGACCTGGAAAGGGTAAGAGGTCAAGGGTCAAGAGGTCAAACAGGTTGAAGCGAGGTCGAAGATTTCAATTAAATAATTTAACAAATAAAATCTTGAGGCTAAAATAAGCCTTTACATACAAATTCTTTTTTTGCACTTTTTCGCCTTTTCCAGGTTTTAAAAGACTGAACCCATTTTTTCCTGGGTCTCAGACTGGTTTTGAGATGACCGGTTGTAGTAGTTCAGTGGACCAGTCTCAGGCTGGTTCCAGGTCTTCTGATCGAACTGGCCGGTAGAGTCCGGGTTTTTAGAACACTGATATTTACATGTTTTCTCAAATTTTAAAGTGATTGAGGAAGCTAAAGAAATAAAGTAGAAGTCAGGCCCTTGACAGTTCACACTATCCTTGTTTCCCAAAAGCAATGAAGTTAATGGTGGGTAAAATGTATAAACTCTGAATCAGGCTCGTGAGGGTTGATTATACTTTCGAGTGCTTCTGTGTTCCATGGAGTCAAGGTTAATAGTTTCATATAGCACCGAGGACTATCAATTCTTCTTCTTCTTCTTTTTCTTTTTGGTGTATGAGTGTTTGTTCGCGTGAGTGCAAAAGTAAAATTTAAGTGTCAAACTTCAGCTTATTGAACATTTGATCTATTTATTTATTTATTTTTTTGGGATGCAGTTGGATGCAACTGGCAGGCCAGATGAAAGTCTTTTGGTGGAGATTGTAGGACCACTACAGCCTATTTCTGAAAAAAATATAACTGGAAAAATGGTGTCTTTTTCTCTTCAGAAAGGGCACCTAAAAGCCAATGCATGCTACCAACCACTACATTCAGCTAACCTTGAGGTCATTCTGTTGATAGCTCTATAACTTCAGCTTCTTGCCCTTCCTTTTTCTAAAGCTATCTCAGAATTCTGACTAACATTTTATCTTATTTACCATTAGGTTCGGCATTTCCCACTGGATGAACTGGAGATAGCTTCACTTCGGGGAGCAATTTCAAGGGTAAACTTTTGGTTTAACTATTCTTTATTTTGTTGCTACTGACTGAGATTATGTTGTGATGACTTGTTAGGTCAGTTTACCAGGTTCTACCATACTTCTTTGATGGATGTAAAGTTATTCTTTCCTCATTAGTAGGAATATTTGAATTTCTTTATCAAACTGATGATTTATTTGGTTCGATCTAACCAAAATAGGACCCTACTGAGTAGTCTCCAAGTTTGTGACTTTATGTAGATAGGTGTTATTTTTTCCTTTCATCAAACAAGAAGCCTTAAGAAATGGTAACATATTTATCAAACCTTCCGTTCTTTTGTGTGACTTAGTCTAGCCTTTCTTTCCATAAAGTGAGATAGTTGATTAATAGATGATCTTTACGGATTCATCAATTAATGAAAAAATGAGAAGACAAAAGTTCACTTTTTGCTCGTAAGATAATAAAATAGGAATTTAGCAGAATGATATTTTTATTAAGAACTCCATTTATTCTTCAGGCAGAACTTCAGCTGAACTTTCAGAAAAGGAGGGGTCATGGTGCATTGTCTGTACTACGGCCAAAATTCAGTGGTGTGTTGGGTGAAGCTTTAGATGTGGCTGCTAGGTGGAGTGGAGATGTGGTGAGTTTTTATCCTATAATTGTTTCTACGTTGTAGAATCTCTGCTTTTTTCTGGCTGCAATTTTCAAATGGGAATAATCACCTTGCTGGCAAATCCTTCATGGTGTAGATAACGCTTGAAAAAGCTGCTTTGGAACAAAGTACTAGCAAATATGAACTTCAAGGGGAGTATGTATTGCCTGGCTCAAGGGATAGAAATCCTTCTGGAAAAGACAAAGGGAACCTATTTCAGAACGTAATAACTGGTCATCTGGGTAGTATGATATCCTCAATGGGTAGATGGAGAATGAGACTCGAGGTCCCTAAAGCTGAGATTGCTGAGATGCTTCCTCTTGCGAGGTTGCTTTCTCGAAGTTCTGACCCTGCCGTTCAATCTAGATCGAAGGTAGTGATCTACATTTTTTCTTATTATAAAAGTAGTGATCTACATATATGTGATGGCTAAATCTAATGTCAGTGTTAGATGTGAATGGGTTATTTATGTAAACCATGCCAATGCCGTGAGTTTTGCTGTCGTTACTTCCTAGAAGAGGAAGTTCTCTTTCTTATATATCAGAAACACCGGCAAATGCACCAATACACATGTATAATGTTTGTTGAATCAGCTTTAGTTATTAAAGGGGGGAAAAGTGGTTTTATTTGAATGTTCGATGTTTTTACCAGGGGATCATCTTTAAATACTTACTGATTTTTTGGTGTGAGAAAGATGTCGAAATGGCATTAGTGTGTCAAAAGCTTTGTTAATATGGAATTAAAAGATTATCTGGCTATATAATATCTTTGAGCGCTATATGACATTTTGGTCTCAGAGTAAATATTGCAGTTATAAACATATTAATCTTTCACAGTTAGAAAAATGAGCTTGGGTACTGTACGTAGTTAGATATAATATTTGTCTGGTAGTTTGCACTTCTCAACATTCTGGATCTCTAAGTATAGTGCAATGTCGTCATTGTTTCAGGGTCAGAAAATATTCCTTGCTTGATGTAGTGACCAAAGACCAGACTCCATAGATTTTTATTATAGTAGGTTATTTGTTAAGCATGTTTGTCTTGGTTGAATGTACTATTGAATCCTGGAAAAGAGTAAATCTCATGTGTTGTGCTGATGCTTGAATGGTTCTCTCTATTTATTTTTTCTTTCAGCTATTTATCCTGTTTTATCTAAGCTAAAGTCAAATGATGATTGCTTGATTAGCTATTAGTCTCTTTTGCTACGATCTATTTTACAAATGATATACAATAAATTTTAAACTTTTCATAACTGTAAAATTTCCAGCCAAATGTTTTCACTCTTTTAAGGAAATTCCTCCTTCTATGTTCATACTAAAAGGGGGAAGAAGGTCTCTGTTCTCTGTACAACTACTTTCTTTATTTCTATTTTTAAGGCACAGTATGGCAACCGTTTATAATTGAAACCAGTTATAAAAGGTCTTGGTTTCAAACACAATAGTTTCTTTTTTTTTTTTTTTTTTTTGGTTGGGGGGGGGGGGGGGGGGGGGGGGGGGGGG
>CAVNYN010234517.1:36259-47262 GCA_963692815.1 Nyctanthes arbor-tristis
CCCCCCCCCCCCCCCCCCCCCCCCCCCCCCCCCCCCCCCCCCCCCCCCCCCCCCCCCCCCCCCCCCCCCCCCCCCCCCCCCCCCCCCCCCGGAATCACTGAACTGTGGTTGCCTGGTGTTTTGTTCCCCCCCCCCGATGCGCCCTTTTTCATTTTTACTGCGTGAAACAAATTTGTGTTATAGATTTTGATTGTGTCGTTATCTTTGTTCATTGCAGGACTTCTTCATACAAAGTTTGCAGTCAATGGGTGTATGTGCTGAAAGCGTTCAAAAACTACTTGAGGTACTGCCTGATTGCATTAATTATCTGTTTTTCCAGGGTAGAGATTCAACTTATAGATTATTAAATGGCACTTTAAGGAGATTCCAATCATTGTCATGCATGTATTTAAGTTTGTTACTATGTTTTTTGATAGTTTACTTTTGTGAAATTATAGGAAGTTAGGGGGCATTGCTCTACAACAGATGAAGTTGTCCTTGACGAGTTCAATCTTCCAGGTTTGGCTGAACTTAAAGGTTCGTGGCGCGGATCCCTGGATGCAAGTGGAGGTGGCAACGGAGACACAATGGTAAACATTTTAACCCCGTTCACTTTCATTTTAACATTTTACTCTATATCAAAGTGTTTTATGAAACAAACTCATTGTTATTGGTTAAACTTAACGTGCCTGTTAATTAACTCATTGCGTATGGGTTCCATTAATTAGCTTGTTGGAGAAGGGACATCCTCTTTCTGACTTCTACTTGCCTAAGAATCTTAAGTAAATGCTTTTGTGAGTTTGTATAGATGGTCGGGGAGTATATATTAACTCAGATTCATTTGTATCTTATCATAGCAGATATATTTTCAAATTTCTTTCAGCCTACAATTACCTGTAATAAGCTTTTAGCTGTAGTTGTGTGAAAAGGGATTTCGTGAACATCATTATTTCCGTTTCAAGCACAATTTTCTGAGAAGAAGACAGAAATGAAGAATATTGCTGACCGAACTGAACTGCAATTAAATTGAGTTATATAAGCTTTGCCCTCCTGACAGTTTGCTTTCTCGTTCATGTATTTCTTAGGCGGAATTTGACTTTCATGGGGAGGAATGGGAGTGGGGAACATATAAGACCCAGCGTGTTCTAGCAGCTGGAGCATACAGCAACAATGATGGTTTGCGCCTTGAAAAAATCTTTATACAAAGGGAAAATGCTACAATCCATGCAGATGGAACATTGTTAGGCCCCAAAACAAATTTGCATTTTGCTGTTCTAAATTTTCCTGTTGGTTTAGTTCCAACAGTGATTCAGGTTATTGAAGCTTCAGCCACTGAAGCTGTTCGTTCTTTGCGTCAATTTTTAGCACCAATAAAAGGAATACTGCACATGGAAGGAGACCTTAGAGGGAATCTAGCTAAACCTGAGTGCGATGTCCAAGTAAGGCTCCTGGATGGTGCAATTGGGGGAGTTGATCTTGGGCGGGCTGAAGTTGTTGCTTCGTTGACCTCAACCAGCCGTTTCTTATTCAATGCAAAATTTGAACCCATTGTTCAAAATGGTCATGTACATGTTCAAGGAAGTATTCCTGTAACATTTGTGCAAAATCATGTTGCAGAGGAGGAAAACCTGGAAAAGAATAAAAGTGAAGGAACATGGATTCGTGGTTGGGATACTGAGAGAACTAAAGCATCTGGAGATGAAACTACTGATAGAAAGGGCCCCAGAGAAATAAATCAAGAGGTCTGGGATACTCAGATGGCAGAAAACCTTAGAGGCCTGAACTGGAACATACTGGATGTAGGAGAAGTTAGGATTGATGCTGATATCAAAGATGGTGGGATGATGTTACTAACTGCACTCTCTCCTTATGCTAACTGGCTTCATGGCAATGCTGAAGTTATGCTTCAGGTTAGTAGTGTTCTGGATATTCTTTGTTATATACAAAACTTTAAAGAGCATGTTTTCATGTGCTTAATGTTCTAGAAGTTAGACTTATTTTAGAAAAGTATGTTAATCATTAACCCCATTGAATTTGAAAATTGCATTCTGCAATTATTCCGTGCTTGTAAAAGTTTGGCCTGCTTTTAAGCATAGACAATCTGCTCCTGATCTGAAATTTTTTCTGCCTTGGAAAGAGAGATATAATTTTCTTCTAAGGTTTACTCCCAACCACCCCAAAACGGAAACAAAAAGAAGCACCACCAAAGTTTGGCCTTGACGTATGTAATTCTGTTTGAATGCATAGGTAAGGGGGACTGTTGAACAACCAGTGCTTGATGGGTCTGCGTCTTTCCACAGGGCAACAGTATCTTCACCTGTGCTTTGGAAACCAGTTACCAATTTTGGAGGCACCATTCTTTTGAATTCAAATAGGCTGTGCATCAGTTCTCTGGAAGGTAGAATAAGCCGAAAAGGAAAATTGTATGTGAAAGGGAACCTGCCCCTCACAACAACCGAGGCATCTCCTAGCGACAAACTTGACTTGAAATGCGAGGTTCTGGAAGTGCGAGCAAGGAACATCTTGAGGTATCTTATGTTAGTAAACAATAAAAAGAAATTGTTTTCTTCTCTTGCTTCCGAGTAAGGCCCCTTGCTTTCCGAAATCTGCAAACATATTCCCATTGAATTCTGATGTATGTTAATATCGCAGTGGCCAGGTTGATTCTCAGATGCAGATTACTGGATCTATTATGCAACCGAACATATCTGGGAAGATAAAGATTAGCCATGGGGAAGCTTATCTACCACATGACAAGGGCAGCGGAGCTGCTGCCTTCCCTAGAGACACATCAAACGGACCAAAGCTGCCAGCTGCTAGTTACAGCCGCATGGTTGCTTCAAAGTATGTTTCACGGTTTCTGAATCTAATACCTGCTGCATCAAATATCCCATTTCAACGACCATCTGGTAAGCCTTAGAATTAAGAACCTAAACTCGTCCTTTTCCTTTTGTGTGTGTGCACGCGTGCGGACGTAGTAGGGCTTTGCATTGAGAAGCAGAAGATTACAGAGCATCCTTATTTTTATAATTATGAAAAATCTCTATGATTTTTTGGTAGTTGGGATTTGCCTGTGAGAAATTTTATCTTCTTTCTTGCTTTATTTTGGAAGTGCTAAATCTGTATAAAATAGGAAACCTGAGATAGATCTGGGAAAAGGTAAAATAACAGCGGTAGTGCAAGACCTACAACTAATGTTAAAAAAGTGGGTAAAAAGGAAGAATGGCATTAGTTCTGGGAGCACAAATTCTTTCCATCTCTCTTTATGATGATTGATATTTGGTCATTACCTGGAGGGACAATTCCTGAGAAGTTGAAAGAATGGATCTAATTTCATTCTTTAGTGTTCATGATGCTTGCCTTGCCATGATTGGTGTTTTAATTCAAACAAGTCAAGCAAAACTCTATTCAATTGTTATTACCGCCTTATTTGATTCTTCTATTTGTTGGGCCATAGCTGAATTATTTCGTAGTTCCTAGCCAAAATCCTGTACAACAGTGTCCTTGTAATAGTTTGTAAAGCATCATTAACAATCTTCTTATCATATAAGAAATTTCATACCACAGAGTTCTAGTTATTGTAAGAGTACGAGCACGTTGGGACAGCTTAGATTATTTGAGACAGTTAGATATTTTTTTATCCCTAAAATTTTTGGGATCTACAGCTATAATCCACTGTTATCCACACATTCCAACTGAGAATCACTTGAATTATAATTGGACCTATCAAAACGTGCTCTGTAAGTTAGTTATCTAAAGATTCAAGGCCCTTGGAAAGAAGGCCGTCAAAGGAAGTGTTTTTAAATAGAAGAAAAGTGGGTCAGATTGAAGAATTCAAACAGAAACCGGTAAATCAAGTGTGGCCTCTTCTGCAAGATTCTATTGTATACAAGCATTTGTTTAAGAATACATATGTTAAATGTCTAGTAATTCCGATTCTTTTAACTGATAGTTGCATTGTATATATCGCCTTCCACAGTTAGGAGTTGGCTGCTTTTCTCACTTGAGGCTGGGAAATGTCTTTTAATAATTATTATTGAAAATATGATGTAATGATTCTTGATTCATCCCAGATGATGACGATGATGCAAAGGAGATGCTGCAGGTAAATAGTAAGCCAAAATTAGACGTCCACCTTACAGATTTGAGGATTGTTCTTGGACCTGAATTGAGGAGATTTATCCTTTGATCCTTAATTTTGCCGTAAGTGGGGAACTGGAGTTAAATGGTATTGCTCATCCCAAGTTGATAAAACCTAAAGGCATTCTAGCTTTTGAGAATGGTGATGTAAATCTTGTTGCTACACAGGTAATATTAGCATGCTTATGTTTACTTCATTTGCATTTTGACGTCTGTCGAAAATCCTAACGCGGTAGTATTCTCCCTATTCTATTCTTCTTTACTTTTCTTTTGTAGGTGAGGCTCAAGAGAGAGCATCTGAATATAGCAAAATTTGAGCCTGAAAACGGTCTTGATCCTATGCTAGATTTAGCTCTAGTTGGGTCAGAATGGCAATTTAGAATTCAAAGTCGGGCTAGTAAATGGCAGGAGAAATTGGTTGTGACCTCAACACGTTCTGTGGAGCAAGACGTTTCACCAACTGAGGTAGCCTTAAATGCTAGAATCACTCTTCAAATTATCATTAAGCTTGTAGATAATAGGACTCAAGATTTATAATATATGAAATTTATATACATAGAGTATAAGACTGAGCAAGTATAGTAGTGTAGGAAATACATAAGCACCGAATGCTTTCAATTCTACATATTTTAAATGTAGGTTGGTGAATATACATGTTTTATTATTGAACTGTAATGCTTTACGCTCTTCCGATCTGGGAGACTTTATTGCATCTGCTATTTGCCAAGTGATGCTGGAATAGTTAAGTCAACCTGCAAACTGCAATTCCTGATGGAATAATTTGCATCGTGTTTAGATATTATTGTGGAAACAACTCACCTAGGATTTCTTCCAATCTTGTGTTCACCATAATTTTACAAGTTCTGTTTTGGTGTGTTAGAAAAGTAATAAAATCAAATATGGCATGCCGAGTA
Source organism: Nyctanthes arbor-tristis (assembly GCA_963692815.1). Classification (NCBI taxonomy): domain Eukaryota; kingdom Viridiplantae; phylum Streptophyta; class Magnoliopsida; order Lamiales; family Oleaceae; genus Nyctanthes; species Nyctanthes arbor-tristis. The sequence goes on from CAVNYN010234517.1 coordinate 41,293, forward strand.
CTTTGAGAGATCGGAAGAGCTGATTCACCTACATATACGACCCTGTTTTCCCTACCATGTGCATACTATTATTCATTTTCCAATTAATATATTTGTTTGATGTGTGGATGTGATTTGTTTGACCAAATTCTATTTTAAAATATAATTGAATTTCTGATCAAGTTACAGAAATTCATTGATTTTTCTCAGCAAGCTTGTAGTTGTCTTGTCTCACGCTTAATTTCTTGATAGGCTGCTCGAGTCTTTGAGAGTCAGTTAGCTGAATCCATATTAGAAGGTGATGGCCAGCTTGCATTTAAGAAGCTTGCCACTGCAACACTCGAGACATTGATGCCAAGAATAGAAGGCAAGGGAGAATTCGGACATGCCAGGTGGAGGCTGGTTTATGCACCTCAGATCCCAAGTTTACTTTCCGTTGACCCTACAATTGATCCTCTCAAGTCACTTGCCAACAACATATCTTTTGGCACAGAAGTGGAAGTGCAGCTGGGAAAACGTCTTCAGGTTTTTGTTTTTTTCCTTCTCTTCTATCTTTTCTTCTTTTTGCAGAGCATTTTGTGGAATAGCTATCATACTTTAAATCCCAAATACACTCTCATTTGCTTATGATGGCTAGTGCCTCTTAGTTCACCCAGATACTGAATTCTCATACATTTGGTAAAGAACAAAAGATTGGATGGCTCAATGGCTGAAAATACTCCTTTTTTGACTTTTTAAGGCTTGTTATTTGAGATGGATTAGACAGTAGTAAACAACATAAAGGGATGAAGAGAAGCTAAAATTGTGTCTTCTATTGTCTAAGCTATCTAGATTCTAGAACCTAATACGAACCAACCATGTTTCTAGTCTTGTTTGAAGCTTAAATTATAATTTCCACCTACCCTACAACTACTCAATTACAACCCCACATTTCAAATTTATTTTTTTCTTTCTCTTCATTATAATTTCTCCAAAATTTAACCAAATAATGAGAATCAAACAGCCAAATATCATTGTTAAGTTACTAATCTTCACACCCTTTCTGCTGTATGTAAACAGGCATCGGTAGTAAGGCAGATGAAGGATTCAGAGATGGCAATGCAATGGACGTTGATCTACCAGCTCACAAGCCGTCTGCGTGTCCTCCTACAATCTGCTCCATCAAAGCGGCTCCTCTTTGAATACTCTACAACTTCGCAAGACTAGTCTACCACATTCACGTCAAAGAAAAGCAAAATGTTAACTCAGAGAACCTTCTGCTTTTAGTGCCATTAGTGTATAGTCTCTACAGAAAGTCGTCTCACTGATTTTCCTCTCAATTGGGACAAATCAGTGAGCTTGATTTTGTAAATTGATTGCTGTAAATATTTCATTGTTCTTTGCTCAATGAATAAGCTTCTCTTACCCCACCCCCCCCACCCAACAAAAAAAAAAAAAAAAGCCCCCAACAACAAAAACCAAAGCAGCAGTAACAACAGCACAATAAATAAATAAATCCCCCCAGATTTCTGAAAATTTAGTGGACTTGGGTGCTGCTGCTTGGCAGTGGCAGTGACGAAGTTAGCAATGCGAAGGTTGATCGGTTTTATGCAGAACCATAAAAGGTCGAGAGCCTTTTTGTTCAGTAACATTTAAAAAAAAAAAAAGAGGAGGAGCAAAAATAGGAGCTGTGTAACACAAGTTTACGATGGTTAGGCAGTTATTATTATTGAGTTCAGTGCTCGTTACTATTTTCATTTAACAGTCATTCTGACTCTTAACTCTTTTACTATATTGGTTCCAGGCCAAAGTCAATTTTTGAAATAATAATTTAAATGAAGATAAGAGAGTTACTTTTCTCATATTAGCTGAATGCGAAAGAAAACAGCTGTAAATGGCTAACTAATCGAGTGGAAGTAGTGATAAAATATCACTATTTTATTACATACACGGAGAAAAAGTTGCAAAACACAAAAAAGGGGACAAAAAGGCCACACACGAAAATACATAGAAAGTTGTAAAATAATTCATGTTGCTTCATGGGAGGTGATCTGAGAATGATCAGAAATATACACATTCATAGATAGACAATATTGATTTTCAACTCCTATATATATTGACGATAAAACATGCGACTATTTTCACTTTGATCATGATTAGCGTCTAGAATAGATATGCATTGTTGATATATCACCTGCAAGGCATTATACACATTCTACTAATTCCTTTATTTTATCATTAATATTCTTACCACAAGCCCATTTTGTATAAATACATGGTCTAAATTGCAATTAATGAAAGTACGTATTCACATAGAGAAGTATTATACATGTATTTTGAATGTTTTTAAAGTGGTAGAAGATGACGGGCGCAAATGGATCAATGCAAGTCTGGATGGTTAACAATTGCAGCTATCACGTGTGTTTCAATAAAATAATAATAATTGGAGTTCTAAAGATCTAATGGAGATGATTCCAAGTCGTGTTGGAAAGATAAATATCTACAAGTTCATTTTGCATGACCATCTTCAAATTCGGTTCATAACATTGTCAAAAATAGTCATGAATTTGCAAGCTATGATATTATCAAGATAGAGTGTCAACTAGTGCGCAACCTTCGGTATTTTGATCATATCAGAAGTGCTGCACATGGATTTGGCGTATTTCAATTTGGACTACAAATATAAGACATTTATCTAGAAACTCCATTTTTATGACTTTCCCAAATTCAGAACCTAGGTCAACCAAAAAGAGGCAAACAGAAAAAAGTTTTGACAGTCAAACTTACTGCCTATAGCTGGCAATTTTCCAAGCATATGTTGAGTTGTATTTATCTCCAATTTGAGAATGATCTCCGAATGTCAATATCTCGAGTCTTGCCGAGCTAGAGTTTCTTTTCCATATTTCGAGCATATGTTTCCCATTTTGTTTTGTTTTCAGAATTCTGTCTCAGAAGACTACGCAAATTTGAAGTGTGACTAATGGTACCCAAGCATAGTCACGGGGAGGCCTCTGGGAAAAACTTTGATTAAATCAAATAGAAAAGGTGTTTAAGATTGCCTTCTCAATTCATGTATAAAGAAATCAATAATTCTTAAAGGAAATGCTTATTAACATTAATACAAGTGACGTGCTTAATTAACAGTCTTAGATTGAAGATTTGTCGGCTTTTAAATTTACCACTTGCTTGACGCAAGATATAACCAACCAAGCCATGTCACTTAATTTTATCATCAAATAAACATGTTTTCATAGAAATACTCGAAAAAAAATGTCCAGGAGCTATAATCTCGTTCAATGAAATTATTTATTTGTGCCCCATTTATTTTATTTCCACACTCGTATGATATTAATTCTCTTTTCATTCCGTCTCATTTCTCTTTTGACGATCTCTCTGCAGTCTCAGAAACCAGAATGAAATTAGGTTTATATCCCGATAAATTGAAAATACAAAGGACGGAAAGGGTATAATAAAAGGAAGTTGGTCATGCAAGATCAAGAAAGCACTGTAATATGCAAGATCAAGAAAGCACTATATATTACAAGCAGTTTGCCTGCCAAGTTGTTCACTTTCTTAAATTCTGAGAGAATCTTTTCCTCATACAATGGAGTCCACCACCATCTTCTCGAGATATGGAGGTGGCAAGACGGTATCTCAATCCCAAGAACGAGCTAACATAAACACTGCTTCTGCTTGCAACATTCTAGTTAGCAATTTATAACATTGTGTTCTGACGTAAACTGGCAGTTGCTTCAGTGAGTGAACCCAGAAGGGTTTCTCCAACCTCGAGATCGGAAGAGCACACGTCTGAGGCGTTGATCTTTAGCCATTTATCTACGCACTCCTTGTGAAAGAAATGGGAGCAAGGTAATTCCCGGAGTTCATCATTGTTGACATACTTGGCCAAGCAAATGCAGCAGACCTGCATTGCAAATAATAATTTTGACTAAATAAATAAGGCCAAGCAATTCAGATAACAATTTGGAGTTCAACAACGACATTAATGGGTAAAAACACTGCTAAAAGCTTCAGATGACAAACAAATTTCATGCTAAGTCGGTGAATTTTGTTTTGATATATTTCATAGTTGTCACTCAAGTGCCACTCAGCATCCACTTGTTTTATAGCGGAACAAAGTGACGACTAAGATGACCGCGCAGATGCCAAGTTTCATTGCCATCTACCACAATATGTAGTCCCTTTGAAAAAACTGACAGATCTTAAGCAAATAACAAAACTGAAACCAAAGTCAAAACTCAATGATCATTGTTATAACAAGATAAAGTTTGATGACTAATGTGCAATATTGATCTCTGGTGACTGGAGTTCAGAGTGTGCTCTTCCGATCATTTCTCTGGGGCACCAGCCAAGAAGTCCCATCCAACCTTTGAACGAAAGGCAGAGAATCCTCTTAACAGACATAACTCGTAAGGGTCTCCAATTTAGCAGAGACAAAGTCAAATAAAACATTGTACCGTATTGCTGACAGCAAAGCCTTCTAAACAAAGACCACAGAAACAAATCAACTTCTGTAGGAAATTTTAAACCAAAGACATTTCATAAATTAGATCCTCAGAATGCGTACACAAATGAGTCTCTATACTTTCCGATCTTGAGACGAAATCAAATAAAACAGCACTCTACACTATTGCTGATACCAAAGCCTCGTAAACAAAAAACCATAAAAGCATTTCAACTACTATTAGCAGAGTTTAAACCTCAACACCATTTAAAAAGTTAGATCCTTAAATCGCGTTGTGTTCATATAAGAACAACAAATAACATCATCCTTTTCAACCCAGCAAAATAGTACATTTTTGGACTTCATAATGAATATCAATCAAGTATTGCATGCAGCATCAGTCTAGATAGCAAAATACACGGCATTAAATGATAAGTAGAACTAAAGGCATGCACAAGCAGTCCCCTTGGTTTAACTTATCATTTAATGCCATATGAATTGATGTTGAGCGCCAGCACATAACAAAAGACCATCCTAACAACTAACACAAAGAGTACTAAGTAACTGGATCAATCAAAGATCTTTGCTGACTTCTGAGTTATTGGTCCTTGTGGGATCAGAACTGACAACAGCACCCAACAAAACACCACCATCATAAATGACTTAAAACAAACTGGCAGACACAAAGCCCCAGTTAGCAAACTAGTTCTTTTTTTTTTTTTTTAAATATATGAATGAGAGAGAGAGAGAGAGAGATAGAGAGTTAGTGGAGTTGAATGGTGGAGATTTTTGTAATACATGTAGGTCCACTTGGTTTGACCAAATTCTATTTTATAATAAATTCTATTTTATAATAGAATTGGTTTGCTAACATGGGCTAGACGTTACAGCAACATTTCACTTCAGTCACCAACTTCATTTTTGTCTCTAAAGTTGGTCATTAAAATTACAACTATCTTAAGAGTCTGGAGACTCCATGCATGACTGTTAGGCGGGCATCAAATTTGGTTCCAACTAGAAAATCACTCAGCTTTTTTGACTATTATATCAACAGGTATGGTCAGAATGACCAACTCATAATAAATATATTAGTTAAGTGATCCAATCGTAACAGATGTCTAAGTCCCATAACCAACTTATGGAATGACCAACACTAAATCGATAATATTTTGTAACCCACCATCATCAACTTCAAATGATGATAGAAAGCAGTATTCCTTGTGCAACTTGCTTAGGTATAATAAGAAATAAGAGACGGCCGGGGGCATGTCACATGAATTGACTACGAGCATAAGTTCGATCTCACTCATATGCATTAGAAAAACACCAAAACCAGAAAGGAAATGAAGTTTACCGCATCCTCTCCTGATACCACACGCTCTTTCTCTGTTCCAGCAGCCACTACCCCACCTTCATCGGTGGCTGAGTTACTCCCCTTGTGACTATTCTTGTTCTTCTTCACCTTAAACTTATAAGTTGGCAGAGAATTAATTGATTCTTGTGTCGCACCTCTATTTTGAGCCAGATCCTCTCTGAAACCCAGCACTGAA
>CAVNYN010234527.1:0-11439 GCA_963692815.1 Nyctanthes arbor-tristis
CCTAACCCGCGAAGAATTAAAGAAATCCCAAGACACTAAGCTACTATTTTTCTTCACAAGACTCTCTGACCCGACCCAAGTGGCACCTCGAGTTTTACCACACCTAATTTTCTACCCTTTGAACAAACCACAAAGAGTTACAAGAAAACTCCCAAGGTGCTAGACTCACTAATTTTTCTCTCAACTCACTTGTACCACTTGTGCATAAAAGAAGAAGAAAACATCTCTATTTATAGGCTTCGTTTCCTTGGAAGACAAGACAATCCTTCTATGATTTGGATTTCTTTTCCTCCTAGAATTCTTCTTCTTTCCCTTACCTTTTCCTTTTCAACTTTGGATTATTTTTGACAACAAACCCAACATATAATAGGGAAACGATCTTAGTTAATCTTTGTGAACATAGGAAAATGCTTTCTTAGTAATTAACGTGCTCAAGACATTCATAAATTTACATTGTATGTAGCATCCTTTAGATGTGATGTTATTACAAGTATAAATAAAGAGGGTTATACAGAAGTCGTCTCAAATGAAATATTAAGCTCCATTCGTCGATTCTTGATTACGCACGCTATTTGATATGCAATATTCGAGTAAACTGGACCGCAGAATCTTCTTCTTCTTCAGTATTGCGCAAAACAAGTTGACAAACAAATTACGCGTGTAGGGCTATTTTTTTCCCGTGACAAGCACGTAAGTTCACCCAGGAATAAGATGCAGCAACTTGTACCAAAGTAAGCTTTAGCTTTTGGTGGTGGAGAACTTGGACCATTACAGGAAATGCTGTTTTTCCATGGCCCCAAGTCCCTGAACTTCATGTCAAAAATCTACTAACTCGACAAGTTTGACACAAAACATGCGCGTTTGATTCATCGCACATGTTAATAATGAGAAAAACTAATATCAACATGTATGCTTATCAGTAAAAGAGCCCTTAACGTCGAATCTTTCTATTTAGCCCCGTGAGAGAAGGGGAATCAAGCAAGTACGAAAACACGGTATGAGCTTGTTACAGAGTGGAAAAAATAATGGCCCCCCAATCAGAACATATTCCACAAAAAGAACTCAAGAAAATGAACAAACCTAAATTCCATCACAAACCAGTCAGTATAAAAGCAACTCCATCAAGCCTCTGTTGAAGCCAAAAGAGAGCTTGTGAATGGAGAAAACAAACATGGGTGCCAATGTTTCAGATGGGAATGAGATCAATGGATTAGCAACAAATAAGGGAAATTTTATTGCATTCCACTCCTTATCAAAGTGGAAAATGTATTTTGAAGCCTCAAAACAAACTCCAAAACTGGTATCTGCTCTGTCAATAGCTGTTCAATTTTTGGCTTTCTTCATGTGCATTGTATTGTCATCTTCCTAATGCATTTTCTTTTGGTTGCAGATTGTCATTCATTTCACAGCTTCATGGTGCGGACCTTGTCAGCGGATGGAACCTGTTATTAATGAATTTGCTGAAAAATATCCAGAAGTCGAGTTTGTAAAGATTGATGTTGACGAGTTGGATGTATGTTCTTTCCACAGTTCAATTCTTACAAAATTATGTTTTTGATAATATTGATGCTTAGCAATGAACAACAATATGCAGGATGTGGCTCAGGAGTTTGGAGTGAATGCAATGCCAACTTTCATACTAATAAAGAACGGGAAAGAAATTGACAAGATGGTGGGAACCAAAAAAGATGATCTTCAGAAGAAGATTGAGAAACAGAGAATCTGATACAGAGAGTACAAGAATTAGAACATCTATTTATAGTCCTATATTGGTGTTGTATGTTACTCAAATAACATATTTTTTTATTTGGGCAGAAATTATTGATCTTCAAAATTTTTACAAATTTGGTTATGTTAGAATGAAGCCCGAGTGTAAGATCGGAAGAGCGTCGTGTAGGTAGCCAGACAATAACCTGACCCCCATTGTATCAGGTTCCGTCAGCTATACTTGAATAACCTATTTTTTGTTAGAATGAAGATTTGATCAAGAAATTATTATTGATCTTCAGACTTTTTTGAATTTGGTCATGTTCGAATGAAGATTTACTTTGCATGGTGTTGCCTGAGTGTATGTTTCATCAGGCTTCATCAGCTTTATCAATTTGCAGCATCACAAAAATCACAACTCACAAGAACAACAACTAAGAGCAGCATAGAACAAAAGAAAACCAATGAACAGACAAATAAGCCGATCTTAAACAAAATTCCTCTCAACAAATGAAGAAATAATAATTGTAAGATTCACCAGCAGAAACAAAAGAAGCATTATTGCATTCTTATTTTACTGAAATCATATCATTTCAAAACAAGTTTGGAACAGCTACTCGCTAGAGTAGCAGCAAAAGATCGTTGTTAAACGATCACTCAAAAATATGTTTCTCCTATTATCCACACTAACCATTTCCAAGGTGAATATGTTAACTATTTACATTTCACGGTAGAAGCAACATGAAATTAGTTTTAGCGGCAGTAATCTGTAATCCATAACTCTCGAGTCAAACCTGCTTATCAGTAGTCCTGCCCAATACCCTTCTCAAATCTGATTTCTGTTCTGCACTAAGCCTTGATGGAAATCTGACATCAAACTTGATTCTCAAGTCTCCATTTTTACCAGGTTCTTTTGATATTGGCATTCCTTCATTCTGGATGACCATCTCTTGGCCTGGTTTGACAATATCCGAGACTTGAACAGTGAGATTTCGTCCGTCCAATGTTGTCAAGTTGAGAGTTTTCCCTGTTAGAGCGTCAAGTAGGGAGATCTTCTGATTGATGACTAGATCATTTCCACTCCTTTTGAAGATAGGATGGAGCTTCTATCCACCACAAAAGTGAGGTCTCCCGGGGTAGCACCAGGTTCGTGGTTCCCTTTCTCCGGGAAAGTGATCTTTGTGCCATTCTTCCAACCAGGTTTAATATTTATAGCCAATACCTCTTCAATTGTACCAGGCTTGCTGCAAGTACGATTTGCATACATTACATTACAAAGTGATGAAGAAAAAGCAAACTAAAGAATGCATCCAAAAAGAGAAAATACAAGATGTAAATCACTGGACTCCACGTTACATAAAAACACCCCAACCCCCTCACCTTGCCAGCTGAAAAGAAAAAACGAAAAGATGATCTTGAATGAGCTAGACAAGTGAAGTGCAAGCATAGCTCAAGTAGTTCATAGAGGAAGATATATGCATAAAGATCATTATTCTACACAACTGTATCTACTGGTGCGGGAAGGCTAACACCCAGGAAAGAAGAAGCTGCACTTCTTCTCTACATATTGAAATTATATGATGCATATTATAGAAATAGAAACAAACACCAGAGGGACACGCTGTTATCAGATGTTGCTTCAGATTGCAACATTTTTTCCATAACATAACCTCAGCAAAGTAGCCTTTAGATAAATGTTCTCTCATTATCTGTCCAACTTCCCAGAATGAAAATTTCTCTCACCTTAAAATTCACATCCCGCGTTACATGTAGCTAAACCTAAGTACACCCATGTCAGTCATCTATTTTTAATCGGCTATAGTGCATCACCAGAATTCAGAAATAAGAACCAAAAAATGGAAAGATAGCTTTATATCTTTATGAGATTAACAACAGAATTTCCCTGTACGCAACCTCTTCCAGTTAATCAGAATTTTACATGTATGCATTTAAGCCTTCACTTTCTTTACATCTTCACGTCTCCACATATTGGCATACATACATACATGCAAGAATCCTCTCAAATTTTCCTCCGATTGCTATTAAGATAGAACACATGCCATATTGACTAATCTATGCAGGAACTGAATTCAATTATCATGCTTTTGATAAAGAACTGAATTCATTCTGCCCCTGATACGTGTTGAAGACTGAATTTAGATTATAAGGAAAAAAAAAATAATGTGTCCCATCCCTAAAAGGTTCAAGCTTTTTAGATTTCTTCGTCGATGGATGTTTGAACATCAAAAGATATCAAGAATATTTTAATTTACCTACCCATAGTCATCAAGAATGGTCCTGGAGATCTTCATCTTCCTTTTGGATCCCTTGTACAGCTCCTCCAAGGTACATGACAACTGATTCTCAATAGACGCCGCCTTCTTCACCCACCCTCCACCGCGACCGCCGCCGCCTTTTCCTTCCCCCAAATCCAACGCACCAAAAAACTCCTCAAAGATATCCTCTGCGTCCCTGGAATCAAACTTAAATCCACTTCCCCCTCCACCATTCGGAGGAGATAAACCAGACTTCAAGGCTTCTTCTCCGTACAAATCATAGATCTGCCTCTTCTTTGGATCACTCAACACATCATAAGCCTCCGATATCTGCTTGAACTTCGCCTCTGCTTCCTTGGTGTTCACAGCATTCTTGTCTGGATGCCATTTCATTGCCATTCTCTTGTAAGACTTCTTCAGGTCTTCCTCAGTCGCGTTTCTTGAAACCTTCAGTACCTTATAGTAATCAAGACCCATTTTTGCAGCTATAATTCCCTGTCAAGAAACTCCTATAAATCCTGCATTGAGGACACAATCTGGGAGTAAATGAATATATGTATATAATTGGACTTTGTGGGGTTTCTGGCGAGTCGTGGGGGTTAGAGTAGATCTGGTGTCGGTCAAGTCCCGACGAGTCGGCCGGTCGCCAACGTTGTAATTTGGCGGAGGTTACGCTAAAGATACGCGACCGTTGTGATATTTTTATGAAGACGCGCTAAAACGACAGGGCTTTGGTAAAAACAAAGATAACAACGTGGTGAAATCCAATTGAATGTTTGTAATTATTGCCTTCTTTCTTGATTCTAAAAAACGTAAAAGTGTAAAAAATATTGAAACTGAGTATTGAGTCAAGCACACGTTTAAATACACCAATCCATGGTAAAAAAGTGATTAATGTGTGATAAAAATATAAAGTGTAACAAAGTATAAAACTGAAATTTCAAGTATAAGAATTATATAAGTAAACTTTTTAAAATATTATCTTTCTCAATTATAAAAACTTTTGAGCACTAGCTCGATGGGTGCCATCACTCGCTCATTTCTAAATGAATTAATAAAAAAATAAAAATTATTGTTTTCGAATGAAATTAATTAATTATTTAAAAGATTAATTATAACAATGCAATAAAAAATGTTGATGACAAAAGTATTAAATAATAGTAATAATAATACAATTAAAACATAGCATATTAAAATTGTTTGATTGTGTCGCAATAGTTAAATACTAAAGTTTGGACTATTTTACCATTCTACCATTCAAACTATGGCTACGCTAAAATGTCATCAAAAAGAAAATTTTACCTTTTATAACAGGAGATGTTTGATTCTCTTTATGAAAACATATTATAATCTCATCTACTACTGATTTGACAACTACTCATTGATAACCATAAATTTCAAACTTTTATTAAATTACACTACTTATTTCACCTCATTATAATTCAATTAGAACAAATAGATTCAAATAGAAAGAAAACACTCCACGTCTTAAATACAATATAGTAATTAAGAAGATATTATTATGTCAATTCTTACAAGCGTAGATACAGTGGCTGTTTGAATATCTTTATTCAAATTAAATTATAATGAGAAATTATAATGAGGTGAAATGAGTGTTTTAGATTTAATAAGAGCTTGAAATTTATGGTTATAAATAAATAGTTGTCAAATCAATAATTATATCAATATTAGGTGAAATTATAATGTGTTTTGATGAAGAGAATCGAACACAGAGAATTTCCGCTTACACTTGACCATCCAAATAATCGTTGAGATGACTTTAAAGAAATATATGATGGTTTGTAAATGGTTTTTGGGGTCAATCAGTCATTAATGCCTAACAAATTGATGTGAGCTCCTAGACTTCAAGTTCTCCTTAAAAACAAAAATAAAAAAAATGGAAAAAGAAAATAAGGGACTAATGAATGAGCGGTTCGACTATAGAGCCTTATCTATCTCTTGTAAAGGAGCTTTATGATTTACGTGGTTAAAGTCTAATAAAAGCGACCCTACTAACAGGAGACAACTTTTGTTAGATTTCTATTATATAAGTTATCTATCTCTTTAACAAAGGTCTTATCTATCTCTTTAATAAATTTTAATGAATGAGGGGCTTGGGCTCTTCACCAAGACGTGCATAAAGACATGACATAACGTGGAGGCGCGTAGCGGTGAAACAAAACGTGGACGCGTTGGGAGAAGAAATGTACGGTTGAGCACGTCGTCTGTCGTTTTATGCTTTTGAAGCTTGCGTTCTGGTCCCGGCGATGTGTTCAGTGGTTTCCGGGGCCCATTGTGAGTACTCAGACGAGATGGCCCATCACCCATCTCATCATTGTATCACAATAACTTCCTATCTTTTTTTTTTCCTTTAAAAAATAAATAATACTATATAACGCCAGTAGTACTTGACACTAGTCTATATAATAATTAATGTGGTATTAAATAATATGTGAAATTAAATGAATAAATAAAAAACTCACTTGATTTAACTTATCATTCAATGTCACATTGATGTGGTGTTAAGCACCAATAATATTAAATAGCATTACTTTTAAAAAATTAATTAATTGATTCTAAGAAACATGAAAATATGAAATAAAAAATTGCATTTTTACCTTAAACAAATTAATTAAATAATTATTATGTAAACATTTTTTCATCATCTAATTAAATGGTACGGTATCTATAATCTCATTTTTTTTTATGTTTCATAATGGGTAATTGGAGTAAAACCACCATATGTTTGGACATTATTGTGCAAATGGTCTATACTTTTGATTTTTTGGCAATTTCATCCCCACATTCCTATTTCTTTTGCACAATCTATCTTTCATAATCATATTATTTGTCTCTAATTTTCTCCATTTTTAAAAAGGCATTTTTGTCCATCTTTAGTAAAAAATTTATAAAAATATAAAACAAAGTTCTAAAATTAATTAGCAATATTGAAAAAATTGTTATTTTTAATATTTTCGATAATGCAAATTATTTTAATTGGTTTTCAACAATATTTATTACTTTGGGAATTCATTTGTAATTTTCTCAAAATTTTAAACTATGTTTGGACAAAAACGCCTTTTTGAAAATAAAAAATATTAAAGACAAATTGATATAAAAATGAATTGTGTAAAAGAAATATAAAAATGGGGATGAAATTGCAAAAAAATCAAAGGTACTTATCATTTCCACAACAATGTCCAAAGGTAAAGACCTTTTTGTGCCAATTACACTTTCATAGTTTTTATTTTCTTTTGGTGTGTATGGGGTGGCCATGGGATGGGGAAAAGGAGTTTTGATCACCCGTCAAATGTCTGACGGTAATCAAGTTCATGGGGAAGAACCCCAGTATAAACCCTTCACTTGTTTTAGATCAAACCAAGTGTTAAGACATCGATGCACAACGTGGGAAGAGAAACGCATATGCGCTATCAATTTCTCCACATTGGTAACGAGCTGGACTAAAATTGAACATTTGTAAAACAACCCACTCTCACGTGGAAGTTACACAAGTCTAAATCAATAGAGTCGTCATCTTCGAATATTATTCATAAGCACAAGACAAATGAATTGCAACTTCCATAAGAGCTGGTACAAGAAAAGCATAAAATTTTGTGCTACAAAAATAAGCAGCAAATGCAATTTCAGTTTGGCATCTTTCATCACTTGAAAGCATTTACAAATGCTTTGTCAATGCAAAAACTAGACGGACGAAAGCCAAATCAAGATCAACCAGGATGAAGATGTATGTACAAATACGTCAAGCCTCCCATTTCTGTCGACCGAAATAGCCTTGTCTTTGAACTTCTTCTATTATGGAATTTCTGCTCTTCCCAAATCTTGAGTTTCTAATTCACCAATATAAAAAGAATACTTTTATGAGATCAGGTCATTGACAACGATGACAAGATTATAACTTGATCAAAAAGTGTATACAAATGCACGGGTAAACCCTAAAAATTATAGACTCGACTAGACAGGATAATGAAAATGGTTCTGTTCAGTACGTAGTGTCTAATCCTTTGAGCCAAAGCACATAGCTGCAATTGACAGGCCAAGTGCCCCTTAAATGCATCTCAATATCCCGTTTATGTCGGCTGTTACTCAATCAAGCAAGTTCGTCACTTCAAAATCCAGCAATTGCATTGAAGTGGTATACAATTCAAAATTTTTTACACTTCTTAAATGAGACTTCAATGTTGAGGCATGACAAGCCTAGACGAAGGAAAAAAGGGAAGACAAAAAGATGAGCTAGGGCTGGTAGTCGAGACGTTTGCGGAGCGAAGAGGCCTGGGGACACGATGATTTGGGAAATAAACTATCAGTTGATGGCTTATGGAGGTAAAAAGAAATAAGTGACATATGCCTTCGACCTAATCTAGATATAAGTTCAAATAGAAAATCACAAGCACATTCTACATATAGGTTAAGGCACTCGACTTGAACCAAATGAAAAGGAAAGCTTACCTTGTGACGCGGATGGAACCACAACGACATGCATTGTTGAATTGTTCGGAGGAAGCTGCAAACGAAGAGGATATAGCTTCCCATTTAATGGACTTCGTGTACACACAATAATACCTTGGATTCCCAATTCCTCTGCTAGCCTCTTTGTCAATTCTTGAACTTCACTACCCTTAAATGTGATACTAAGCTCCTCAAATCCCTCGTCTATCTCCCCGTATTCGTTGGCTATATGGAAGAAAATCTTCCTGCCATCACTTCCCTTTGGTGACGAACTAACAGCCGAATCATCCGATCTTGCCAAAAAACCATTAAAAATGCACGTTGGGATCCAGTACTACACAATGAAAACTTACAAACTGCTGAAATTTACAGCATTACATCTTGTAAAGCTAAAGCGATATGATAATCGGAAAACAAAAAAATGCCCAAAAATTTCGTGCAGCAGGAATATGATATCCAATCCCTTCCATGACACAAGGTAAGGAACCATATTTTACCAGCTTAGAAGTAGCTTTAGAGTTACTAACACATCAAAAATTTTCAAGCACCTCCGGGAGGTGCCGTCCCATGTGGATGTATGGATGCGCGCTTCATGGATATCTGCACCTCGCGGAGGTGACTTAACCGGGTTGACTGACACATAAAGCCAAACATGGTCTTTGAATTTTATTTTTAATTTTTTCCAAATTCCCATTTCAAGAAATGGTTTCCTAGGTCTTTCAAGTTCAATTCCAACATGGAATTTTTCATCCAATTTGACCCAACCTGATTCCCTGTCTTAAGGGATAACCACATTGATCAAGAGCTTATGAAACTCAAACGAACATTCTGATCCGATTAACTCAATCAAGAACACAGGTTTCAAGATTAATCTACACCAACTCGTTGCACATGTTAAGGGATAAAGTCTGGTAGACTCTTTAAATCTTAGTACCCTGACCTAAAAGAATTGCCTTGAGTTCGTCCGATCAGGCATTTCACTAGTCGAATGTCCACGAGCTTAACTCGATTCAGCCTATGGTTCATCTTGTAATCATTAATCTAATCAAATCAAGATCTGATATTTATCATTCCATTTGCAACTAAAGAAGGAATTTAAGTACCTCTCGTCCAGAAAAGCTCGCAGAAGCTGATGACTGAGTAGAATGGGAACTAGAGTCCGACGCAAAAGAATCCGAATGCACAATCAGAGGCGGCACCACCGCCGTCGGTGACTGCAACACCAAGATCTCCACCACCTGCACATCCCACAAAATCCAATCTTGGGTCGCCGTCCGGTGAGGAATATCATGTGTGATCGAATTCCTCCACGGCGGAAGCCCCCCATTTGCCCGCAAAAACTGCCCGTATCTGGTTTTCAGCTTGACCGAACTCCCTTCTCTAATCGGCTCCCATTCCAGCGACGAATCCAGCCACGCCGGCAGCGTCTGGATAACTTTCAGGCCGGTCATGCCCAGGAGAAACGGCTGGTTCGAAGCAGTTAAGTACTTGTTGAAACAGCTCTTGAGTCGGATTATGTTGTCGGAATTCTCGACGAGTTCGACGGTCCATTTGGCATTCTCATTTGAGCCGTTTCGTTCTTGGGTGACGGATTCTTCGTCGTCTTCTGCTACCAAGTACTTGTCGTGAACGCTTCTGAGGTGAACACTCTTGGCGGCGTGGAACAGATCCATTGCTGGCGTTCTTGAGATGGAATTTAGAGGTTTCTGTGAAAGGAAAGGAGAAATCCGAAGGAGAAATTAGTGCTGGTTTCAGTAATGTGTTTGATGAAATATAAAATTTAAATACGAAAAAAGATTCTAGCAAAATTCATGTTCATCTACATGTGAGTGTGTGACACACGGACCAAAAGATTCTAGCAAAATTCACGTTCATCTACATGTGAGTATGTGACACACGGACCAAAAGATTCACGGATTGCGCCACTGCTGAAGGGACTTTTTACGGCTTGTTTTTGGAGGTTTATGAATAGTAAAAATTTATCCTTTTTTTTATCAAATTAAAAATTAAAAATTTATTAAATCAATACCAATTATTAGAGCTTGTTTGGTACTCTTTATTTTAGTAATTTATAAATTCACTTATCATGATTTGATTGTTAATTTGATAACTACTCAACAATCACCACATATTTCAAACTTCAATTAAATCTCCATCACTCATTTCCACTCATTATAAATTCTTTTTATAAATTGATTTTATAAATCTAACCAAATGAGTCTTAAATTTTTTTTAAAAAAATAAAATTCCAGGGTTTCTAATTATTATTTTTTTAATATTATCACCACATTCTCCTAAAAATTTAAAATTTTTTTATATAAAGCTCTCAAGAACAAGCTCCTGTTATATAGTGATTTTTTTTTTTTTTTGTATAGAATACTGAGTTAGATATTCCATACCTATTAAATGAAAATTTTCAAACACCAAATTGGATTGTATGGCATCATTCACCGGTCTTACTTTCTAAATGAACTAATAATAATAATAATTGACCTCTAGTCACTCACACGTAGATTGTCTCACAGTGGTTCAACTAATATGTGAGTTGTTCAATGGTATCCTATCACATGTATATTTGACGAGAAATCATTTTTATGTTAGTTGTTGGGATTGCAAGCCCGACTCCACATCAGTGGATAGCGTCCCAAAAAGTTATCCCAATGGTGCCACAATAGAGGGACTCCCAACTTAAATCTGACAAAAGTAAATATAAGGGTTTCAATTATTAGGATCTCTCTCATTTTTATTAGCAAGAAAATTCAGGTATTATTAGAGTATCTAATTCACAACTCTCAAATTAATTAAGGATACCATATGTATTTATTTGTCAATTCTTTATTTGCATGAAACTTAGTCTGGTGAGTGACCGGTTTTTCTATGGACAAGAGCATAATGTTCTTCGTTAATGTTGTTCTTGTAAGCATGATGGGGCATGACTGTTGTACTTAAGACATGACCATGTTCTTGTAAGTATGTCATTTTGCATGCA
>CAVNYN010234535.1:0-11572 GCA_963692815.1 Nyctanthes arbor-tristis
GCTTGAATCAAAGAGGGATGTATATTCTTGGACTGCAACTATCTCTGGACATGCAATGCATGGGCAAGGGGTTGATGCTCTGAATTTGTTTTCTCAAATGGAGCAAGTGCCTGGAGTAAGACCAGATGCTATAGTTTTTGTTGCAATTCTTTCAGCCTGCGCACATTCAGGACTGGTTGAAGAAGGTTTGCACATTTTTCAGCTAATGAACACAAAATATGGGATTGAACCCAATCTTAAGCACTATGGTTGTATTGTTGACCTCTTGGCAAGAGTGGGGATGCTCAAGCGTGCTTATTGCATTGTCCAAAAGATGCCTTGGGAGCCGAATCTGGCAATATTGGGATCTTTACTTAGTGGCTGCAGGCTACACAACAACATGGAACTGGGAGAAACCATCCTGAAAAAGATTAAGCTGGTTTGTGAAACAAGTGGAGGAGCCCCTGTGCTTTTGTCGAATATTTATGCATACAAGAATCACTGGAGCAAAGTCAGTGACATTAGGCTAGGAACAAGAGTAAGCTTACAAGAAAAGCCCCCAGGTAGAAGCTGGATTGAAATCAAAGATGCAGTCCATGAATTTGTGGTTGGAGATAAATCCCATCCCAAAGCTATTGAACTGGAAATGGTTTTACAGGGATTAGAAAGGGTTGCTAAAATGTGACTATAAACTAAAGGAAGTCCCCTGTCAAAACCCTCATTGCTTGGTTAATGCTCTGCGTTTAGCACCCTTTTTTTAGAAAGATATCTTTTACCGTTTTCGTTATTTTAGCTGGCAGCTTATCTACATGGTATTCACTCGTCTGCCCTGCCAAATGACTATTCATATAATCTGAAATGGGCATGCAAAAAATTTAAAGTCATATATCGGTGCTTGCATTCCTACTTCAGCTTGCTCTATTAATCAGTTGGGCAATGATTCATACTTTATCGTTACAATACCAACTTCCAATGTTGGCCTTCAAATATGATCTAATTATACGGAGTCAAGTTTTAAGGATTTTCCATCAACTCAGTTCAGTCTAATTGAAAAATATTCAAACTTGTAAACATAACGGCCACTATTCTGTAGTCCAGTAATAATCATGTTGCGGGACTTTCAGACAAGTTTCTAGCATAGAGTTCCACAGACTTAAGATCACGAATGTGTTGCAGAATTTCTTGGAGAAGAACCAATCCTTTATCTCCTTTCTTCATGGAGCATAAGCAGTGCTTCACAAACTCGCTATCTGCTTCAAGATCTTGTAGCCTCTGATATACATGATAAAGCTCATTCTGGATGGAATGCTCGTTTGACTTTAATTCAGATCCATTGAATAAATTGTTAATCATCCCAGATGGTTGTTTATTGATCTCCATTTCATTCAGTTCCAGTTCTACAGATTCAGTTTCAATTGCATCAAGAAGTGGGAGGAGTCTTTTTGCTGTACAGCCAATATCTTTTGTATCTGAATGGTTTTCTCCAGCAGGAATGTCAGAAGACATATGCAGTGTGCTGTTTCCTGCAGCGCCAAAAAAACTGTAAGTCTCATCGTACTCTTTCTCATTTGCGCACATGTGATTTTCAATTGGTTTTATGTCTGCAGATAACTGCTGCTCATCATCACCCAATGCGAAAAGTTTGGCTTCCAAAGCCTTGAGCTCCTCTAGGATGCATGGTCTCTCTTCTTCAAATTCTGCCGTGGAAATGTCAGTTACGTTGAAGTAAGTGCAACATTCTAGCTGATCGTCTTGTATATCATTTGGAGCATGGCCAGAGTTGTTGTAATAACTTCCTTGATGAAGGTCAAAGCTAGCCTCCTCATACTCCTTTTCCTTGTTCAGATACACAGAATGTTCGTCGTTATCATACTCCTCTTCCCTGTTCAGTTGGACTGGATGTTCGTCAATACGTTTGCAGTCACTGGTAGAATTAGATGCGGGTGAAGTGCTTGTACTTGTCATGCTTCTCCACACAAATTTTTCTCTGGATTCATAAACCAATACCTTCTTACGGTAGACTTGTAGCTCGTTCTCAAGTTCTTGCTTTTCCTTCTCTCTCTTTATCGTTAGATCATTCAACAGCTGCAAGGCCTCCTGGTCATATTCAGCTTGTTCTTCCATCATCCTCTGGTATTGCAATGCTTCCATTTGTATTGCAGCCTTCTCTTCTTGAAGCCTTGTTATCATACTCAACGTTTCATTGGCAGCTGCACAATTGGCACTTCTCTCTTTCTCTAGTTCTGCATATAATTTCCTCAGGGCCTTCTGTTGGGCTTTTAATTTAGCTGTCATTGTTTCACTCGTCAAAGACTCATACTCAACTTCAGTCTCACCAATTATGCTTCCATCTAGAGAATCCTCGGCCACCAGTTCAATGTTCTCTAACATCAGCATTTCCTTAGGTACCATAG
Organism: Nyctanthes arbor-tristis; assembly: GCA_963692815.1. NCBI lineage: Eukaryota > Viridiplantae > Streptophyta > Magnoliopsida > Lamiales > Oleaceae > Nyctanthes > Nyctanthes arbor-tristis. The sequence goes on from CAVNYN010234535.1 coordinate 2,394, forward strand.
TGGTCTCAGATTGCGTTAAGCCTAATAAATTTAGAACAATGTCCAAAGATTACCTCAAGTGCTCACTATACAAATGCAAATGGGAAGGAAAAACATAGAAGGGATCTACCTTGTTCTTCATTACCACTTGATGCAGAGTCTTCAGAAATTTTGGTTTGCTCTTCCACAAAATATCCGTTGAAATCTTCAGTGGCCCTTTGATTGCCATTTGGATCTCCTTGCCTTTCTTCCATTTTCGGGTTAAGGCTGCAGAGATCTGTTGCGGGCACCAATTTGCACTGACTACTAGTGTCGGAGTCTTCCTCCCCATGTATTTCATCCCTTACTTCCATAAATGAATCCCATTTCTGGATATGGTCAAGCACATTCCTAAAAGGCTTAAAGAGTAGGAGTGGAGAGTATAGCTTTCTGTTAAAGCTCTCATGACGGCAACACCATTTATTCTCTTCATTTTTTGCAGCATTCTCACTTCCCGAGGTGAACAAAACATGATCTGATGATATTTTGACTGTCTTTGCATTGTGGACAGGTTGAGACAGGGAGCAGTCAGCACATAAACTCTGGGATTCAGACAATTTCTTGTGAGTCGAACAATAGGTTAATTCGGAAATTCTAACAGCATGTCCTTCACAGACGTGGTACTGAATAGAAGAATTTACGTGCTTGTTTGACTGCAGAATCTGATCTAGACGGGAACACGGTGGTTTAAGGCCAAAATAATTCGCAAATTCATCAGTCAGATAAGACAACAAAGAGTTCAAAAGAAGAAGAAGTATCAGAATCCACTCAAGGACTGCATAAACCAGAACTTGAAAGATTCTCGGGGAGGTCCTATGCAACATCGTTGCAAACTTGTTGGCTACCAAGGATTTCTAGGCTATCTTACACAGGTGACATATGAAATGGTAGATGCACAACTGAACGCATTTCCGGGGACGACTGCCAGGAAACATTGTACATAAATTCCAGTAAGTTATACCATATAGTGTTGGTTCTCACTGGATCTCTCTTTATTCAGAAAATTATTCAAAAAGACACAAAAGGTTTACATTTATGGAGCCTTCTTAGCCGTTGGAAGCATGGACAATAAGATATTATAGTGGCTTTATTCACTTTCACATTGAGGAATGGCTAAAATCACCAAAATTTCCATCTAAAAGTGTACTTCATTAAACTTTGTTTTGTCATCAAAAGTTTGGCGGACCACCACCATCGTTTGCTAGGATCGTCACCCACCCATTTTGAAAACGTATAGTTAAATAATGAGGCGCGGTTTTCTTGTTTAAAATAATATAATCCGTTTCTAATGGCTTTATTTTTTAGTTAAAGTCTTGAGATCAACTTTTGGAAAAGCATTGCAGGGTAACATATTTTTCCCATTGTTGCTTTAACAAGCTGTCAGCAATGGCCAGCACAGTGGGAAGCCATGAAAAGTGAGATCAAAAGTGGACTGAATTAAGGGAACATGATTTTGAATCGGGACCGCAAAATGTGTCTCTCTACCCGAAGTTACGAGAAAGTCTATCAATCAACGTATAAGAGCGAGACGATTTGAGTGAAATAGGTTAAAATAACATGTAATACTATGTCAAAAGAATAGATTCTAAATTTTGGTTATGATCATTTTCCCCCCAATTCCTCGTGCGTGATTATTGTTTACTATTTTATTTTTGGTGGTTGTTAATTGTACTGTACAAATTACAATTCAATATTAGTGATTAGCGCCGAAAGCATATTCTATTCTATGTATGAATATCTAAAGGAATATCATATGAACTGGAGGAGAAGTACGAATCACAAACATGTTCATAATCATTTACTAGCACAATGATTCTTCTTGTCGTGATGATAAAGAGGCAAAGATTATTCGTGTACTGATTCTCAACTTTATCTGATTGTTATACAATGGTTGATAAATGATATGGAGACCGTTGACGGCATATGTAGGCTAATGAAGAGGGAGGATGGGGGGCCTCTAAGAGTAGGATGCCATGTGATTGGTCCATATAGGTTGTTGTCTCCATAAAAGAGTCGAGATGGTTTCTATCAAAATCATATTATTTTCTCGTTCCAATAGGGTCATGTCATGCATTGGGTTTGGACATTTTATGTCATCCCAAACGCAAAATAATACTTCATATTATAGTTGCTTTTGACACCTCATATAGTATTGTAGTTCAATTTTTATTTTACATACAAATTGGGGATTGTGTGAGAAGGATATAATAATAACGGGGTGTTTTTATCACTAGAACAAACCCCTTTACTCAGTTCAAAGTTCAAACTCATATTCATTGCGAACGAAAACTCACTTTGTTTTTGTCTGTTTCAACATGCTATTGCTGTAGTGAGGCCGTTTGTTGTGGCTCTAAGAAGGAAAGGTTCATATTGGTGGGAGCATAAAAAGGAAGAAAACTTCACAGGGAAAAATAGAACCCAATGACGTACAAAAAGATCCAAGAGAGCGGAGGCCAGCTCTACTCAGCAGTTCCTGCACAGATAATATGAAAAGAAGACAGACACAGAAGGAAAAATCCAGTCAATTTGCTAAATTTCATTTGTATGTGAGAACTGGTAGAGTTGACGCTGTATAATATCCAACTTCAGAAAAAAAAAAATTCGAAAATTAGTAAAAGAAACTGGTGTTTTTATGAAGCAGAATTGCTAACTGAGAAAAATTCTAAAAAAAGGGCTCATGTTTGTGACACTGCCAGAGAAATAATCATCCTAAAGCAGACCTAGTCATTTCATATGCCAAGAAGCAGGCTGCATTAGCAGGAACACTGCGGGCCATTGCTGGCCCGAACCCCTTGTAAAGACCCTTCACGCCTTCTGATGCCAAGATTTTCCTAAATGCGTTGACTGAACCAGAGAACTTTGGGTTCTTGTAATCATCAATCTGTATTACACTCTTAACAACATCAGTTGGGTAGACCGAAATCCAGAATGCTGCTCCCGCTAAGCCTCCAGCTGCCATAAGTGAGCCTCGTCCAAGATTGGAAGTGTCAGGGCCTCCTGCAAGAAACTGCTTTAGAGCTTCATAGACACCGAACATGGCAGCATTCCCTGGTACTTCACGTGCCATGGTTGGAATCAACCCCTTGAACAGACCTCTTGGACCTCCTTCTGATTTAAGAACATGTCTTGCCACATCCATTGGTCCACCATATTTAACGGCAACAGCAACCGAGCCGGAGGTGGCCAGTGCACTCTGGGCTTGTAATCTGCATGCTCATTATTTAAACATCGTGTTTTGCACATTCTCTTATACAAATAAAAAGGTAAATAAACATTATTACCACTATAACTCTTCTTCCAGCATTGGCTTAGTTTTACCTTGCAGGGAGGAAATTCAGAGAAAACAAAGAAAAAAAATCACAACAGAATGCTCTCAAGACAAAAATATTAAATCCTTTAAAATTCAGGAACACGATTCGCTTGTATAAGTTTCTGTCAAAAAGTGTACCATATAGTGCAGAGTTCAAAAGATAGCAAGTATCGATATTCGATACTATCTAGTTTCACTTTAGATTATTTTTTCTGGTAGTGTGTGTTCTATGTCGGGAGTGATTCTGTTACTTGAAATCTCCAGATCATTTAGTCCGGAATGTAGTAGGCTAAAACAATATACTGACTATAGTAAACTGGAAATACCCTGTCATGGTTTAGATAAAGATTGCAGCAAAAGGGAAACTAACCTGCACTTGATCAATTCAGTGGGGCAGGCCAGAAATGACACAGCAACTCCAGCTCCAGCTCCACAAATGACCTGCTGGTTTACTGTAAGAGGAACACCAGCTTCTGATCTCAGCAATGCCTCCATTTGACCTCGAACTGTAAAGAGAAGCGCATTGAACGCTGCTACTGTGGCAAGTGGGGCCCCCATGCCTTTATACAAACCCCTTGGGCCTTCTGCAGCTACTGTTTGTTTGACGGCATCAATGGCACCTGAGTATTTTGGAGGCTGACCAGGAAGAGGTGGAGGCTGGCTTTGGAGCTTGACCTTGATAGTATCAAAAGGGTGTCCACATATCAACTGTGCTGCACCTCCAACTGTTCCAGCAGTCAGATCTTTGGCTACATCACCCATCTGCAAAATTAATAATATAAAAATGAACTTATCAAAATCACAGATATTATCAAGGGTCAATTACTCTATTAGAAATAATTTTGTGAGAGAGAAATTATAAAGAAATATTTAAGATTTAGATACATGAGATAATATATATGATTTTATAATTATGAAAGACTTGCAAACCAGATAAATCTCTAATTGATTCATGGAACTGATACCCAATGCTTCACAATCAACATCTAAAGCTTAAACAATTCATTGGGGGGAGTCCCCATAGCTGATTATTTTCTGGTGCTCACAATTTTCTTTCTCAATTGGGAATGTTTTACATTGAAGCTGATCTCGGTATATGCTGACAGTCATCAGTCATTGCCCAACAAAAAAAAAATTCAGTCATTGCCCATCCATTCCCAGATTCAAATAACAAAAACTTCTTGAAAAGCATGCTTCGCTCTGATTCTAAGCGGCTTTATTGCCAAAATTGCCAAAAAATCGTCTTCTCTGGGCAATAGAAGCAAGTTTTTGGCTACTGTTGTAGCATTCAATCTACAATCATGCCCTAATCACTCAGAAACACATTGATGGTTAACCTGTGAGGATGTCATCAATTAGATTATAATAACCGCTTGTTGCCCTCTACATTTTTTTGGTTGGCAAATCTCTAGTTATTGATTGTTGACAAAACGAAGTTAAGAACATAAGTTTCTGGGCCAAGGAAAAAAGTTCATTGATCTATGACAAATCAAAGTAAAAGCGAAATACAGCTTGTCATAGCACTGGTTAACAGAAAGACATACTAGACAACTACAGTAGCAGTAATATGAAACTAAAGAAAATAATATGTAATCATCCAATGTCTTGAAATTAGACAGAGAGGCACTTTATGTAACAGTGTCTCCAAAAGTGTCATCAATAGAAACATGCTGGCAATTTTACTGCCCCGCCCTCTGTCAATCACTACATCAACTTATCTTGAGCTTTTTCCCTCCCCAAATGAAGATAATAAAGGGAAAGAAGGGGGACAGCAGTTGTAGCTCTTATCTGATAAAAGCAAATGACTAAGAAAGTTGAATGCTGAAATATGTAACAATGTTTGTACTTTGCAGAGAAAACAGAAGACAACATGCCATGTTGCCGCAAACACACCTACAAAAGAAATATGAAGATAAACATATGGTCTCTTCTTGATGACAAAAGAGGCAAACGTCAATCAGTAAGAAAGACAGAAGTGAATTGTTGAAGGTCTTAAGTATTATTTCCTCAGAGATAGTTTGAGGAATTGCAGTCGGAGACGACAACTAGCATTAGCAAGATTCTATTGCATAGGTCTTTTGTGTCACTGTCATCAAAGCTAACTTTCTCAACAACATAACTGCTAAAGAGATAATCACAAAAAGGTAATCAGAAGCAGTTGGTATCAGAAGCAGTTGGTTATGCTAATGTTGTTCGGAAGCATATTATCAACAAGAATCAAGGAAAGTGTACAAACAGTGATGAAGAAATAGCCAGAAGGCCAAGGAGTTAAATCGCCCCTGCAGTAGCATTCAAGAAGTCAAGGACGGGTTATTAATTAAGTTGAGTTCATTGTCCAAAAAAACCTATTAAATCAAGCTATAAAACTCATACAATAGCAGAAACCAAGCGTTATATCACATACAGCATTATGAATAATTTAATATGATGATTTCCTCTGTTTCATAAATTATACAACCCTCATTTTCTTTCCATGGTGAATGTAGTTAAAAGAAGTCCAAAAATATGGAATTCTCACTAAGTAGCTATTTATCCACAATCATTTTGGTGATATGTTAATAATCTAACAGCAATGCACCACAAGTAGCCGAAGTATATGGCAATATATGATAAACTGTCTCCTCTATCAGTAAATATAAAGTTCAGAATGGCCATTTGATTCAAGACAGCAACAAAGGCTTAAAGCATTAAGATCTTCCAGAGGAAACAATGAGATGGCATTACTTGATCTTTCTGAATGACGTGAATAATGGAGAGCTAGTTTTATTTGTTTAAGAACAAATCATTCAGAACCCCAAGATATGCCCGAAAGAAAATCTTTCAAAAATGAGAACCAACTCCCTGTACTTCCAGAAGTTGGAATCACTGTCGAATTCAAAATAATAAGTAGGAGAGAAAGAGATGTCATTTTGCTATCCTGAAACTAAAAGAGAAAAAACTACTACCATACTAAATCAATATAAACTTGGAAACTCCACGAGAAAAGCTTCCAAGTTATTATTCCCAGCCCCCACCCCCAAAAAAAATAAAAAAAGGCTAAGTTCTTTATCTGGTACCGGTAGTATTCCAAACAATGTGAACAATTCAAATCACCATACCACAATAAAAACAGCAGATCTGTATTCAACCATGTCACCTTTGAAATAAATGTTTCCCAATTTAATTCACTGCTACATTTAATCGTATAAAAAATTCACTTGCAATGATATCTATAGTATTTATTAGTCTATCCCTTGAAAGACAAATATTAATTGCAAAGGACTAGTCCAAGAGAGATTGGCAGATGACAACAGCCTCCTTATCCTTCTTGTTCCCTACTTCATGTGACAAATGTACAACACCCTCTGTACATGATGTGTTCTTGACACTTCAAAATTCAAACACAGGGAATGGTTGCCTCATATATAGCCCAACAGAAGAAGCCCCTAAACATCTGAAATAACACATTCTCTTAACCCTTACAATTTTTAATATTCATCCACTCAGACATTCAGAAATCAAATAATTGGTCCCAAATCATATATGAATCTGTTACATCGTCTTGATAATATGAATATATCCCTTCTAACAAATTAATTCTACCAAGCACCAACTCTGAGCATGATTTGCCAAAGGACCTCATTTCATCATCTATTTCCAGTTAAAACAGTTTCAGCTGCAATTTCATCTTGTATAAACTTCAATAGAATAAACAAAGAAAATTATAATAGAAAAAAGCAGCAGTACATTATACAACGGGAGTTTCTTCTAATCCAGAAGCAACTAATCATCCATTCCCAGGAAAACCACACGAAAAAAAAAAAAAGAGTAGGAAACGTACCTTGCCCTGTTCCCTTTAATCTCAGACGAGACCTGCCGCCGTTGGCCAACCAAATAACTCAGACCCCTTCTGCTAAAATCCCACCAAAGCAATCTGAGATTCAAATGGGATATAAAAGTATTCATATATATATATATATATATATATATATATTACACACATACATACAGACACACATAGAAAAGAAGAAAACGACGACGAATAAAATGGCATAATATGTCAGATACCAAAACGGAATTAGTTACTCTCCATTTCCGGCATATTAAAATCAAAAGATAAGCTCTGATTGCCTACCCAAATAGTGGAGTTTGAAGATGGGATATATTTGTTAATTGCAGTCTACAGAGGTGTATGATATGTGCATTACTGTCTACAGAAATGCAGAGGTAGATGATAATAAATACTGAACGAATCTGTTTCAAGAAAAAGAAAAATACTGAATGAATTAGGGGAATCAGAGCCACATCCACATGCCTGGAATCTAAGACGAAACATATATAGTAATATGAATCAAGAAAAAGAGAGAGAGAAAGACGTACTGAATGGTGGTGAAGAAGATGCGGAGAGCCAATCTGAACCTCTCCCAGGTGGGCCAAGACAAATGACAGCACCATCAGAGTTTCCCCCATTGCATATATTGTGGATTGTAAGGGAGGACGCAACTCACCAACATTGTCCACAAGTGGTAGTGGGTAGAGTTAAATAAATAAATAAACCTTTACAACTTGTTTGGTACTCTATATTTTTTTCATTTATAAATTCACATACCATGATTTAACTGTTGATTTAATAACTACTCAATAATCACCACTTATTTTTTCATTTATAAATCATCACTAATCTTTAACTCATTATATATTACTTCTAAACTTATAAATGTATTACATATTCATCACTGAACTTATAAAAGTATTTCTCATAATCACTAAGGCGAATTCTATTGGTTACATTTAATAGAGGAGATAACGTGGCTTAACAACTCCGCCATTTGGTAAATGAAATACTTCTATAGTCATTGAAATATTCAAAGTGTTACTGGTTGGTCAGTAAACTTACCTTTAAGTTACTAATCCATCATTAAACTTTAACGTGTTACTAGTTGGTCACTAAACTTACCTTTAAGTTACTAAACCATAATTGAACTTTGACGTGTTACCTGTTAGTAATTGAATTTACAAAATGATATCAGTGTATAGTGTGTCGATCGTTTCCCAAAATGATATTTATATTTTTTTTTTATTTTTTACAATCTTATTGTCTATATTTCATATTAATCATGTCTCACAACGTCTGGAGTACCATTTTGAAATAGAGTTTGTAATTTCCTATACCAAGCTAAGTAATAAATTCCGACAATCACTTATACGACAATTCACAAAAAGTCCTAAAAAGAAAATACATTTAGAATTTATTACTTAACAAGCATAACTCAGTATAAAAAATTACAATCTATTTCAAAATGGTATTCGAGACGGTGTGAGATATGTTAATATGAAAAATAAACAATAATATTGTAAAAAAATATATATTAACATCGGTTCGGGAAATGAACATTACATTGTACATTAATATCATTTTATAAATCCAGTTACTAACAGGTAACACGTTAAAGTTCAATGATTGTTTAGTAACTTAAAGACAAAGTTTAGTGACCAACCAGCAACACATTAAAATTTAATGATAGATCAGTAACTTATATGTAAGTTTAGTGACCAACCAGCAACACATTAAAGTTTAATGATAGATTATTAACTTATATGTAAGTTTAGTGACGAACCAGTAACATCTTCAATAGTTTAATAACTATAGAAATATTTCATTTGCCATGTGATTAAGCTGTTAAGTCACCTCATTTTACCGTTAATCCACATCATTTCCTCCGTTAAATATAACTAATAGAATCCATATTTATAAATTCAGTAAGTAATGAGTAACAAGTTAAATTTCAATTATGATTTTAAAACCAAGGGGTAAATTGAGTGACTAAATGAGTACTTAACTCATAAGTATATTCTGCTTTTTTTTTTTTTT
>CAVNYN010234537.1:0-33436 GCA_963692815.1 Nyctanthes arbor-tristis
TGAAAGGCCATCCTGTCCAAGATCCATCATTTGTGCATGACCAGCAATCATGGCATTCCACGTAACTAAGCTAACAGTGCTCATTCCATCAAACAGTTTCTTGGCCTCACTGAGACAGCCACCCTTCAAGTAGAGATACATAATGGAATTTGTTACAGGTATATGTGATCCATAGCCAAGTTTTATGCTCAAAGAGTGAACCTGAGTACCCAGAGCTAATGCCCGCATTATGCAACACAAACTCACCACACTAGTCAATGTGAACTCATTTGGCTCCACCCCCTCAGAAAGCATCTGAACAAACATATCCAGTCCCATAGCAGAATCCCCATTATCACCGCACGCAGATATAACAGCAGTCCATGAAATCACATTCTTTTCCCTAATCCTACAAAATGCCTTGAACGCCATATCCAAACTACCACATTTGGAATAGAAGCTACAAAGTGCATTTCCAATACTGGCATCATATTCAATTCCATATTTTATTATATATCCATGGATAGGCTTCCCCAATTCAATATCACACAAAGAAGAGCAAGCATTCAAAATAATTCCTAAAGTATAGTTTGTAGGGTACCCTCCAACTCCCAACATTTCCTTGAAAACACTAACAGCAACCTGTGGCTGCGAATTGTGAACATAACCCGACATCAAAGAAGTCCACGTAACCACATTTCTTTGAGGTAAATTATCAAAAACCTTCCGAGCAATCTCCATCATCCCACATTTTGCATATACATTTACAAGAAATGTCATAAGAAACAAATCTTGGTATACACCCCTCTTTACGATATGAGCATGAAGGGCCTGAACACCCGAAACTGAATTTTTCTCTCTACATTCTTGCAAAAGCGGAACATAAAAGGACGATTCAACCTTGCTACCTGCTTGTATCAATGAAAGTGCTTCCCTGAAGTCCAAACTAAAAGGGTCAAAAGCTTTATCCAACTCCTTGATGTTTAAAGTCCTCTACACACAAAAAGTTACAAGCGTGATCACAGGAAACCATATAAAACAAGCCCACATGAATTCTTATCACAAAAAGACAATAAAAATGAGAAAAATAAGATAGGCATACATTTTCTAATGAAATTGAAGATGTGGAGAGTTTTTTGAACTGGTATTGATCGAGCTTCACAGTGTTTCCAACTGCAACTGATGGCAGAGAGGCCATGAAATGAAATGAATCAAAAACGTATGTAGAGGTTGATGAAAAGTTTCTTGATGAATGCTTAAGTTTGAATAAGCGTTATCTCATGTGGTTGGATGAAATTGAGCCATATTTATCTCTTCTATATTTATCTCTTTCTTGAATGAATGAACAAAGTTCCTACTCTAGTACCTAGCCTTGCCTTGCTACTGGCTACTCAAAAGCGGTTAATTCCCCGGGCAGTCGCTGTATTTTCATTCGAGTTTCAATTGAATCCATTCATTGTTTGTCAAATGTCAATAATTTGGCAAAATATTTTCTCACTCGACCAAATTTTATTCCAATGACAACCACGTGGGCGTTATGCTGCCAAATGCGTAAGAAATCACTCAAGGTTAGGAATGGTTTCTAAAAAACCTTGAGTGGTTTCTTTCATACCTAGCATGGCAGTAATGCCGCCAGACATATAGGAGGAGAATTGGAAAATAAATTAGACACTAACGAATCAACCACTTTCTTTGTAACTTTTTTCTTGTATCATTTTAAAAAATGTGAAAAAGAGAACAAGTCTTCAAGATTGCCTAAACGCCTAATTCCCAATTTGGCTCATGATATCTGCCCGCTCAATGAGAGACATCTAAATTTTTTAAACAAATTCATTTAAATGGCTGTTGGGGAAAAAAAGAAAAAAAGAAAAAGGAGGATCACCCAGAGGTCCTGTCAAATATGTGGATGTAACTTGATTAGATTTTATTTTAAATAGAAATGGTTTGTAAACATGGGCTAAGCTCACCCAACCTTGTTCACGGAGCCAGCTTTAGGAAGCAATACATATCAGTTAGTAGAGAGATATGAACAAAAATTAATTAGGTAGAAGAAAGCCTTAAAAAATAGCTATTTTAAATTAAATAAGCCTTGATTGGCATCGAGTTACAGAAGAAATTTATACAAAATAAAGCAAATATATAAAGCCGTTAAATCTCGCCCTCAAGCACTCAACTTGTTACGGGCCCAACGATGCATTTATGGCTCTCCCAAAGTCCGAACCTTTCTTTGCCAGTCACAGTATTGAAATTCCTTGATGTGTCCAATCTGCAAAAAACAAGAGGTTACTGTAACTGGTAGTTCATACTCAAGATAACACCTGTGTCAAAAATTTCAGTCATTGTAGGGCAAATGCACCCAAAGCCGAACCAAAAATAGATTCCAAATTCACATTTGACCTTCAAGAGCTTAAGTAACAGATGGAGGATCGAGGGAATCTATTACTATTATAATACGGCCTTACTGACCTTATAAGTTAAAAGCAGGCCACCAAACTATCTTCTTATAATCTAGAACCTAACAATATCCCCCTCAAACTTCCAGGCAGAAAAGCGATGTATGGTAATTTAAAGCAATTACATAATAACACCACAAAACCAGCTAATTTTCAGAATGAGCAGAATATTAGTTGATGATATCCAAAATTTTGCCTTTCTTTTTTTTTTTTTTTTTTTTTTGGTGCGAAATATCTCAGCTCGAAAATCCAAGCCCGGGATATGAATTTTATTGATATAAAAAATATCCAAAATTTTGCACAGTTGATGCAAAAGAAAAATGCAGCACAAAACTCATTTCCAGTCAATGCAATTTACCTCTCGTCTGAAGTTCAGACATGGTTCAGTCCTTGTATTTCATGGTTTCTTTCTCAAAGCCAATAGTAGGAAATTGCTTTGCATACTCCTCAATTTCACAGCGCAATTTTGACAACTTGGATTGATAAGATTCTGACTTCATTGTTCCCACAAAGTCCTTTAACTTTGTTCCTGAACATTTATGAAGAGGCACAAGTCTCAAACTAGATAGCTCAGAAAGTTCTGCTTGCAAAATAGAAGATAGACCATTGTTATACTCAGGAGGAAGGATAAATAAAGAAAGCAGAATTAAAAACCATTTGTATCAGCTTTGATCTTCAGGGCCATCTTTACAGCTGCATCAAAGAATTCAGCAACTTTTACAAAATCTTGTTCAACAAATCCCCTTGATGTCAGAGCCGGAGTTCCTAAATTTACAAGACAATAAATAATTGACATTAAGGTACTAAAGCTCAAAAGATTACAAGATAAATAAATCTATAAGGGGCTTACCCATGCGGATGCCTCCAGGTACCATGGCAGACACATCCCCAGGAACGGTATTTTTATTAGCTGCAATGTGCACTGCCTCCAAAACTTTTTCAACTCTGGAACCATCAATACCCTGCAGAAAGAATAGCGTGATCAATCGTGGCCTCGTGGGTACTAAATTACTTTAAAGAACAAACAGAACAAAGATTTTCCATTTATAACAATCAAATACTCCTCTCGTAAACTATCAAGCATGGAGAAAACATAAAAATAGTGTTACAGCCAATGTATTGCATGTACACAAGTATACTCCATCAAATTTATGCATTTGGCTAAAGCTTAACAATCTAATTCCAAGGAAACAAGTTTTTAAATGATTTAACATTTTTTTAGAATTAGATGTCAAAAGTGATACTAATCTGAAAGTCCCTGACCTTCCTCTCAAAATAAGTAGCTTCTTTCATTTACAACGAAAAAGTACCATATTCATAATTGTTCACAAAAGAGAAGTTTCCATAGAACTCAGCTTTCTGGAGAAAGACGATCATAATAATTTCAGAAAGTTTAAATGGAAAAATAAACAATAAAAGGGCAGTTTACAAGACGTGAAATATTTCAGAAAATTAAGTATATGTTAGGTTCATGTTTAAAATATAAGTTGGTCTAACCACTTTTTGTCCAAAAAATATATGTGGCATCCACAAGTACTACCCACCCGACCACCATTCATTTCTGCTCAATTAATTTCTATTTTGTGGAAGGAAAATGAAAGAAAAATATCAATAGCTGATGCAACACATGATGTTTTATCAAACTTTAAGATGTTTCGGTGGTGCAGCAAAAAGTGAATGCAAGACGTATGATATCTCTCTCTAGCATGCGCACACATACAGACATGTAATATATAGACAGAAGGGGGGAGGGGAGGGAGGCAAACCAATCACCAGGAGATACACGACGCTCTTCCGATCTGGTTTACCTTGTTTCTCAAATTTACCAAGACAAGATGGTTATCTGTTCCACCAGATACAAGTTCGTAGCCTTCCTCCAACAAAGTCTGGAAAGCATGACATATCACAAATGAGTTTTGATATGATATAACATCAGAAAGCTAGTTTGGACTTTTTGTACAAGCAAAAGTTGGCAGTAAGCTGAGATTCATTAAAATTGATAGAAATAGTACATCTGCAAACTTTGAACAATTACTGAGAACTTGCTCTTGATATGCCTTGTATTCAGGAGTCATAGCCTACAATCATAAGATAGAAAATCAGAAATGTACATTGTCTCCTTTACAATAATAAAAAGAAAAAAAAAATTAACCTGTTTCAGTGCAACCGCTAATGCAGTTATAGTGTGATTATGGGGTCCACCTTGAAGTCCCGGAAATACAGCTTGATTAATTTTCTCTTCGTAGTCATACAACACCTGTTATGTGTAAATTCAAAATTGAAAATTTTCCACAGAATGCAACATAATTGACATTGTAAATAATTTCTCCAGAATTTCTTATTCATTAAGTTGCAAGATGTGGATTCTTCCTTGCTGTTCTATGCAGGGGTTTAGCAGGTGGAGCTCAAGAATGTAAGGATTGATCTACAGGCAAATCAATGTAGAACATGCATAGGAGATGCAATAATGAATTAAGTATCATTTGAATCTCACTTCTTTTCCTTGTTTATCAGTCCCTTTTACTCCCTTCCTGAAGAAGATCATTGCTCCACGTGGCCCACGTAGTGATTTGTGTGTAGTTGTTGTAACTACGTCAGCATACTCAAATGGTGATGGGATGACACCAGCAGCAACCAGTCCACTAATGTGTGCCATGTCAGCCAGCATGACTGCTTTTTGCTTGTCACAAACCTGAGGAATCCCGTTAAAGAAAGAGGTTATATCCCCATTCTAAAATCTAAAGATTGACAATAGAAATATAAATTACAGGCTGTATATAACACTGTTGAATAATTAATCAATCTTGCCTTGCGAATCCGTGCATAGTCGTATAGACGAGCATAAGCACTTGCACCAGCAACTATTAATTTTGGTCTGAAGAGTGTTGCACTTTTTTCCAGCTGTGTGATATCAGAAAGATTCAATCAAAAGTCAGGCAACAGAGGAACAATTAAACTCTGTGTCACTGAACCAACTAAAAGCACCGATCACCCTCACCACCCACACAAAACAGATTTCAAAAAACTGAATTAAGCATAAATAACAAAATCACTACATATGTCACATGACAGACATACAGGATCTTGTGTCACTTCACATAGCTCCCAAAATCTATAATAGCATACATACATGGGAATAATACAAATGCCTAGATAGCTACTTGAGTTGCAATGTCTAAAACTTATGGAAACTGGATTCCAGGACAATAAATTTGAAATGTGCATGTTTATCATTGTAACAAGATAAAACAATGATGTGGTGTTCGCAATATAGGTGCCCACATGGTTTAATACTTGAGTGATATAATAAAGAAGAAGGTAGCAACATATTCTAATTAGGTCCTTAAGTTGAATTACAAGTGAACACAAAAGAATATAAGTTCCATTAAGTTACACAATAAATAAAAAGCTGCAAGCCTGCAACTGCTGCTAAATTACTTTTTAAGCAATCAATTGCAGTAATTATATGTTTGTTTTGGTCAATAGAAAGACAAAACTGCAATATATAATAAGTTCTTCTATTAGCAGTTAACATTTTTTAATTATTTTATATTGGGATTAATAATTGATTAATGTGGGCGGCGAGAATCAAGGGCGTTAAGACTGTATTTGTTTAGAGCAAACAAGTTCGTTTAATGGTAGTAGCTAAAGGAAAACCATCATTTTGGCTTGTCATTTAGTTTAGCATAAAATGTCTCTGTACTTAATATATTCTTTCTAGACTTCCTACTTTATATAGAATTCGGCCTAATAAAGAATATCTAAGTATAAATGGTTCAAAGACCTCTCTTCGTTGTTGAAAGCAACGATGAATACTAAATTACCAATGCAAAAGGAGTTCGCCAGAAAGTATTAAGGGCTAAAAGAAACATCAAGTACAGTTTTGGTATCATTTTCCATTAAGTTTTTATCCATAGAGACAGTTACAGCCTAAAAAAGTTCAAGCTTTAGTCAATGACAAACAAGGATGTATTTCTCAAACATCTAATTAGCCTTCTATGACAAAAGATACCTGATTATAGTCAATGTAGCCGGTGCTTTCGTCTAGTCTGTAAGGCATTGTCTCAAAAAATATAGACACAGCAGATATCTTCTTTGTATCAGTCTGATACAGAACCCACAAAAGAATGTCAAAGGTTAAAGTGGTGATCAAGATCTATAACATTAAATAGAAAATCATAAGTAGCTTGCTGAATATACTCCCAAGTACCTGATAACCATGTGATAAATGACCACCATGAGGCAGATCAAGTGCCATGATCCTTTCATGAGGTCTTAAAAGCGCAGTATAAACTTGGAAATTGGCAGGGGATCCAGATAAAGACTGTACATTTACTGCAAAATAGTGTGTGCTATATTTAGTGAGATGAGATTACAAGTTGACTCCCCCCCCCCCTAATGGTGGGTGTTAGTTGTCCCTGCACGGCCCACCTCCATGTCAGCAGATGATGCTAATAAAAGTACCATCAGCTGGTGCTAGAACAGACTGTACAAGCCAGTTCACCATACAGAAAAACATTAATAAAGACACCAAAGTGCAGTTTCATCAGCTTTATTTTCAAAAAATCAGACTTCACAAATATTATTTGAATATTGATTAATGATTTTTAAATTGACTATACGCTAAACAGAAAACCGCTACTCTGCAACTTGGTAAGATATCGAGTAAAGAATCCTTAAATTTGTTCTCTGTGACAGTATTTCACAATTTTAGCCCATATCCATGTCAGCAGTTGATTTCTTGTTTAATTCCATAAAATTTCATCAAGATGGATCATAACCAATTTGATAATTGTTTTAATCTGATTAATGCACTACTCAACTCGCAGAACAAAACAAATCAATTAAAAATAAGCATTAACAACCAGGAAAAACAAAGGAGTTTGTAGCCAAGTTTCCAGAAGATTTTACAATTTGCCAAATCTAACCAGCTTTCAGCTTTTAATCAAGCATGTAACAGTCAGTATAATAGTTAAATTGATATAGTTCAGATCAAGAACCGTTATCCAACTTATGACAAAACAACTAAACAGATAAAGATAAGCCTTGTATACATAATAACAAATCTCAATTTGCTAAAAACCTCTTGACAAATTCATATTAAGGAAACAAAATATTATTATGCTACATGTTAACATGAGTTGTCTTTATAGCAAGAGATGTAACAGCAAATCGCATCCATAAGTTTAATCATCACGGTTCAAAATATGAATACAAATTTTAGGCCTAATGCAACCACAAAACCAATATTGTGCAAAATGGACTAAATTTACAAAGGTTTTTCCTTGTTTCTTTTTTCTCTTCTATTTTCTAACCGACATATTAAGTTATATGGATTAAAAGATCAGCAAATTGAAGATTCCAAGTCATAATAACCAACAACCATCCAGTTTGATCCAATATCATTCCTTTTATTGTTTATTAGTTTGATCATAAGAGGAATTTTCTAGCACCCATATCGGTTATGTGGCTGCATGTATGCATGCCACATGGAGACATGCAACCACGTGGCATGCATACACGTAGCCACATCACTATATGGGTGGTAGAAAATTTTCATTGATCGCAATTCATTTAAATAAAATTAGTTCAACAGAACAGTTGATTAAGCTAATATATCAACACCAATCCTAAACTAATTGAGGACCATAAGAGATGAATTTGTCATCGAATTATATGAAAAGTTCAGTAACTACAAGATATTCAATAAATTCATGGTATTAAGTTAAAGTGATAACCTCAACCAGAAAAGGACTACACCCTTCATCTCTTGTTTAAAAATATTATTGCCAGAAAGCAACAGAAAGACTGTTAGAACGTCCACTTACTTACAAGTACAAATGCACGAATTTACAAGCATATCAACAGGAAACAACTTACAATCAATTAGGAGATGACAATATAAAAATCCAGTGCTCAAGTTTGATATTCTGGTACTTCATTTATAGAAGTTCAAAAGCAGAATTGGTGAGAGCGTTGGGTGAATGAACTTTTGACAAGATAAAGATAGTTTACATTACATACTATACAGCAATAAACAGCCAAGAAAGTAGCTTACCTCCCCATTTTGCAGGGTCCAATTTGAACGTTTCCAATGCACGCTTCTGACACAATGTCTCTGCCATGTCAATGTACCTTAACCCACATAAATACAATACTGAAAATCATAAGCAGTAGTAATACACACCCACCCGAAAGACAGATATAGGTTCAGTGTTTCTATATTTTCCCAGCAGAAGACGGTAATTTGCACTTAATATATTAGTGATAAACATAAACAGTATTGGTAAAGAAACATGGAACGCTATTCGAACACAGATCTATATCATATATTTATAGTTATGTTTGTGCATAACGTAATTTGCATGACACAGCAGTTTCAAATGAAGGCGAATATAGCAGCAGCAACACCTACTCGTTTCCACCATAATATCTTGCGCCAGGGTAACCTTCACTGTATTTGTTAGTCATTACCGATCCTACAGCTTGCATCACTGAAAACGACGTGAAATTCTCCGATGGAATAAGCTCCAACCCCTACATTCGTAATTAACATTAAGCTAAAACTCAGAATAGAAACAAAATACCAAGCCAATCAAATATAAGAATTTAAACCTGACAAGTGATAATACATTCATGAACAGTTGAAATGACCAAAAAGACGATTTATATACCTTCCATTGCCTCGCCTTCTCAAGCTCGATAATGTCAAAAATCTCGGGATCCACCTCTTTCAGAGACGCATTCAGTTGTTTCGTCCACTGCCAAATTAAAATTCGTGTCGAAAACAAGATCTAAGCAGTAAAACAATCAAAACATCCCAAAAAGTCCAGGAGTAAGACATATTAATACATTTACGCGGGAGATCTCGCTCTGGCTGGCAACTTGTGTGGAGAAACCAGCCTGTTCAAGACAAACAAAACGAAACCAACGAAATAAACAAAACCCCGTAACCGATAGTAAAAGTATAGCAATTTATGCGGGAAAACATAGAAATAGACCGTGTAAAAGAGGGAGGGACGAAGGGGCTTAATGAAGCAAGAGAATCTGCGAAGTGCCATTGCCATAATTCCTTTGCTTCTCCTCCCGAGCGTGTAGATTTCCGTGCGTATTGTTACTGGAAATCTTTGTAGGCGTTTTTGGGGAAGAGTGGAGTTGGCGACGACAGGGGTGTTTCAGTATGTTTGACAACCATTTTTAATTAGAGTAAATTTTAAATGGATTTAAGATTTAAATTTTGTATAGGTGTCGTTACGTAATGATGTCATATGGAGATAATGATGAAAATAACGTGAAATGTTATATCAAATCAAATACATGACTTGATGGTGTGATGTCATGTGACAAAAATTTAAAATTTAAATTAGTTGATAAATGACAGTTGGTTTTAAAAGGTAAACAAATAAAGTGCAAATCCCTTTTTTTAAATTCAAGTTTGGAAAGAAAACGACACTCCACTCGCGGTGCGGTAGGTGGGTGCTCTTTTTTCAGTGTTTAATTGTGTGAGAGGTCACTCAACAATTAGATTATTGCGGATGGTAACGGAATGTTTTCTCCTCCAGTTAAGGAAATCGGTTTTGAGTTCGGAGCTCGATCTCTAATTACACGTCCACCACATCTTTTCCATAAATAAACTTACTCTTAGTTCAAAGTCCGATCTCTAATCACACAACGTCACCTCACCTTACCTGATAAGGCCACATGGCTGTGTGTGATTGAAGATCAAGAGCCCGATTTGTCTTCCTTAGTGAATTGTCATATACAATTGTCGGCCGACCATCACTTCACAACTCCTGCAATTCTCCTCCTTTTCTATTATAATAATAATAATAATCTTCTTTCCTTTCTATATTTTCTTGCGGTTAGAACCACAGTACACTAATTGAACTTTTTTTTAAGTACAAACCATATAAATTATTCATTTAACAGCAAGTAGATCGCTCAGTTAACATGTCATTTTACTTACAACTTTAATGACATGAATTGATGCTGTTGGTGCGTCCTTTTACATCAAGATTTCATGTTGTTTATCAAATTAGAAATCTTTATATGTGATGGTATTGGTAAAAGAAAGAGATTGAAGTTCTGACGCGTACTCCACTCCACTCCACTAACCATAAATTTCAGATATGTTGCCATACCAATGCGCCATTGCAGGAAAAATGCTTCTTTCTTATAACATTATTAGGGATGAATATAATAATGCTGATATAACTTTTTTAAAAGAATAATAAGAATTATCATATGAGAATTTATGAATGGGTTATTCGAACAAATGTCGAAATGGTTAAATACTCATATTTCATATAGAAAGTCTCAAGTTCGAACACAATTACGCTTCCCCTATTCCCCTTTATATTTAAAAAAAAAAAATGTATGGCTATTGTTATTAACTCACTGTTTTCTTATCTTAATTTATAAAAAATAAAAAAAAGGAAAGAAAGAAAAAAGAAGAAATGTTTATGTACAGCGTATACTGTGAAGATAAAATAATTGTATCAAATGTAACAATATATATTCCCTTTGATGCCTCTAGGGGAAAAACTTCCTTATAATCAGTTTCTAGGGTGGGCGCTTGAAAGTATTGTAACGTGGGTCCCAATTCTCAAAAGAGAAATTAGCCCAGCTTTTTGAATATGTGAATTTGGAACCCTACACGAATATTAGAAAAATGTGATCCAAGAGGTATTATTTTAGTCTCACAGCTTTAACTAAACAACTTCTACAAAATCACAGGACATTTTTTTAGCACTACATATTTAATTTTTGCATTGTGTTGAATATCTAAAGGGTACAAATTTTTTTCCCCCCCAACCACAATATACATCATTTAAAACTATCAGAAATATGTCCAAACAGTGCTCATTATCCATCATAAACTTCCAAGTTTATATCTCTAGAAAAAGCGGTGAAGATTTCGTACCTTACACATTGCATAGTTCAAATTGAGTAGTAAGCGTAGTATGTCAAACTTGGAGAATCTTGTGATCTTGTAATAAGAAGATAATGTGGGTTGCAACAATCTAGCGTGCTAGTACAAATGCAAAGGAAAGGAATACAACAATTGATTATATCAAAAATTTTATATTCCAACTTCAAACCCAGAAGCAGGACAGGAAATCATCATTTAACTCATAAGCATTTTGAACTTTTTCACAATATAAGAAGCAGAGTCCTATTTTGCTGCAAAAGTGCAATTTCACGGCCTCAAATTCACCGCAAAATACTTCTAGATTTTTGTTTTGTCACTACTTCGATAAACCTGTACATCCATCTATCCAGCATTCCTGAAAGTAAAAATATTGAGAAATAAGTTTACTGCAAAACACACCTCATGGTAAAGAATATAATATTTCTAGACTCAGATGCTGACACTAAAAACTGGTAAGTGGTAAGAAGAATAATACATTGTTTTCTCAAATGTATTTCCAGATGAATTTGCACAAGAACCCATTTACTAACAAGTAAATCAAACACGTCGAGTCATTCTTCTCATGTACGAGTCACTTCATTTTAGTGAGACTATAAACTTCAAAGTATACACGTAAATTATAAGGCCATGCTAGAACGCTTATCCAGTAAATACACATGCCAGAAAGAGAGAGGGTGAGGTAGTAACACAGTTTCCTGTAACTGTTTCCGTACTTGTAGCATTAACTAAGACACCCCATCTATTGGATAGATCTACTAATGCAGTAATTCTCCAAAAGTTAAATTACTTGGAAAGACCGACTCTTATTCAAAGTTCCAATTATGGTAAACAATGAAAACTACCTCAGCAACGAAAGAACATGAAATGAAATCAAATGAAAGAAAGAAACTCAACAGGAATTGTGCTCATTTGCCTGCAAAATTAAGTAGCCAATCTATGTGAAGTCTCCAAGAGAATGTCTGATGATTTTTCTATCATTCCATGGGAGATTTCTTTCAATTCAATGGTCCAATTTTGTGCTTCATAGGATAATCACGTCCCAGCCATAAAATGCTTCCTCAGGTATCCATTTTTAATTATCTGTTTCTATATCAAAATATAAGGGAGTCAAACCAATTTTATCCATGTATTTCCTGAGACCCAAAAATACTACAAATTCTCCACCACTCCTTTCTAGTCATTCCATCTCCATTTTAAAATAAAAATAAGAAACAAGAGAACTTTTGCAGACTGATAACCCAAAAGCTCTGAGAGAATGGATCTCTAATTTGCATCGACAAGACCACAGTGATGAAAACTCCACCTCACAAACTCCAAAACTATCAGTTTAATTGGCTTTTATGATGAACATCTCACAGCTTGTTATTTTGCGAATTAAAATTGTGAATTGATAAATTTAGATGAAATATTATGTCTTTCTAATCTTGAAGATGTATAAGATGTAATAGAGTAGCTGCAGAGACAGGTGGCCAATGTGAATCTAGGTGTCTTATGACGGCCAGTGGGATTAACTCTGCAGATCTCAAGACCTCAACGCTTATTTGGTGTGAAACCTAAATCAAATCACACCTAAGGGATCAAGAAGATTAGAGAGGGTGAAGGGAAAAGCATTGACATGTCCCACCGTTGCCAGCTACTAAAGTAGCTTTACACGTCAGCCCTTTCAGGTCTTAGTTGTCATGAATCATGTCAAATATCTTGCGCATGTTCTCAGTGCCAGTTGAGGTTTGAAACTGAAGGTTCAAAGTTCCTAAATTAATTTACCGAAATAAACCCAGCAGGAAGAGAAGAAATAGAACTACTAGTGAAAGAAGATTATGCTCAGCTATGTAGGGACTGAGGGGAATTGCCCTTTACCCAGTTAGAAGATAAAGTTTGGTGGTTTGACAAATCCTGGCAGCCCCCCAACTAGAGGAAAAGAAACGCAGGATGAGGAGAGTATTTTCTTTACCAGTCATTTGTAGATGGATGGGCCAGTAGTACAACAGTTCATTAAAGCTTGTTTCCTCATCAGGTTATTACTCCAGGTTACAAGCTTGAAGCTTGCACCAAATTCATGTTCTTAGATTTTCTACACCTCTTTCGCTATCCAGTCTTCTAGGTAACTTGATGGTTACTATTTTTTACAATTTTAAAATGCCAGCTATCTTCAATGTTAAGAATGACAATTTCCCATTCCCCCTAGAAGTACGTGCATATTACTGATCTCAAATCAAGTCTCAGACTTGCACCATCAATCTCTGAGCCCAAAATCCAGAGCATTTAAGGCATATACCATGCATGGCTGCATGTGGGAGCCAATTCAGTATTCAATTGTTCTTAGATGCTACTGAAGTCATAGAGCCAAACTTACTATGTCCTGATTTTGTTATCCAGACAAACTCATTGACAGTCAAAATATGAGGGAAATATATGAAAACAAACCTGTCAAGGCAAATGTACCACCCAGTACAGCACATAGCCGGGTTATGAAGTGGAGAAAACTCCGGCGTTCTTCTCTGATGGTCACAGTAATTGGTGACAGATCATACAAAAAGTAGACAGCTGCATTGAAAACAAAATCATTATTCCTCAAAACCCTACTGGAATTGAATTCAGAACGATAAACTAGTGGACGAAGGCTTCAGACAGAAACAGCCTTAAATTAAACAAACTTTATACTAACCAGGCCACTTTTTATCGAACTCGCCAATAGGTGAAAAATACTCGGTGACAGAAAATTGATTTGTAGGTAAAACTTCCTTCGATATATATCTGTATTCAGTCGGAACAATCTACACAAGGAAGAAAACAAGAACGTCATAAACAGCTAAAACCAACAGCTACCACTTCAAAACTCAACAATAGTGAGGGGAAGAGCGAAGGAGGAAATGTCTCTTATGCTCTCACCTTCTCTACTGCCCCTAACCCTAAATGCATGACTGACACAAACACACACACACACACACGCACAAAAGAAAGCAGAGAGATGTGGTCAAGTTGAAATCCTATTTATGTTAACCAAGTCAGCATCAAAAAGGAGAAGAAATCTTTAGTGATTGCTCAAACAGTTTACAGCATTTGGGTTTACATTTTCAATTAGTTACAAAAATACAGATGATTATTTCCGAAACAGAACTTTTTGTATTTATTGTATGTGCACAGCAAGGGAGAATCTATAAACCAAATTAAGCGGCCAACCTAATGAAAAACAAACCTTGCACCACTTGAGGAGAGAAGCAGGTGACTATATCAAAAGAAAAAGTCTAGTTGTACACACTTTTCTTACAAAACTGTTGTGTTTACAAAATGAGTTGGCAAAATCAGGATAGCTGATTTTTTAGTGATGTGATGTGTGGAAAAACATATTCCTAACACGTGCGTGTAAAACAGTTTTTTAAGGACTTCGTGTACATGTAGCGGAACTGATATCGGAAACACAATGTGGAGAGGGAACTTTTTTGTATTTATTGTATGTGTACAGCAAGCAAGAATCTATAAACCCAATTAAGCGCCCAACCTAATGAAAAAGAAACCTGGCACCACTTGACAGGCTATTCAAAGAATACGCGTCCTTCCAAGAACAGGCTACCATCCTAACGTAAGTGTGTATTCAGAGATAGTTCCTTACTTCCTTTGACTCATAAAAGTATCACTCTCAGAAAAACAGAAGAAGAAATCCTCTCCCGCTGGCTATTGTGAATTTAACTTCACTCTTGCCTCAATAAACTAAAGCATGACTTCCCCCTGTTGGGTCAAACTAGGGCAACTGGTTAATTTTCTAAAATCATGCTAGGGAGAATAATTTAGAAGACACGTCCACCTATCCAACAGTCAAATGAGAAGTCATAAACAAGTAAAAGTTTCATAAACCGAAATTCTCACTCAAAAGGAACATGTTTGCTCATTACAAGTTACCGTTCGAGTAACCTAATCAGATCCTGGAAAATATTACACAAAGCACAGAAGGATATGAGAAAAAATAGTATTTTTATTATATAATGCGATGCTACTATCAATGTGCATTTTGTCATTTTGAGTACTAGGACAAGATTATTCACCAATATCTTTATCCAGCAAGCTACCAGCGTATTCCTGCATCAAACATGCTCAGCATCATACTAGTTGTCAATATTTTTTAACGGCAGGATAAAACTCAAACCTTTACGTAATACTTGAATGTTCCACTTGTTCCACGCAATATCCGCGCCGTCCCATCAAGTGGGTTGTGTATTCCAGGATACTTTGGCCCAAAAGATAGATCATGAATTATATGACTCACGTTGACATGAGAAGACCCCTCAAAAATCTGCAGAATAGGAGATAATTTAAACACATGCATCTGGGTCAAAATTCAAAAAGAACTTTTCGAAGCCAACGCCAATGCTAACAAACAAAATTCATGATAAAGAAAATGCCTCTTGTAAGAAATTTAGAGTAAGTAAGAAAGATTGGATAATGTATGAAGACAAGTAAAAACGAGCATATTCCTTCATTCATTGGCGTTTTAAGAACTACAACCCCATCCATCCTGGCCGCACAGCAGGCCAGCAACCACCTTCCAGAAAAGATAAAGGTCGGGAAAGTTGGACGCAGTAAGCAGCAGGGAAAGTGCAAAGAAAAAATATTTTCTAAAATTACAAGTTACAACCATAAGAGTAAAGAAGAAAATAACGCTTTCTTTAGTATAAAACGAGAAAAGGAAATTGTTCCATGTTTCCAAAATGCAAATGCTCGAGACTGGAATAAATACAATATTCCAAAATAGTAACCCAAAATGACACCTCAAAATAAATCCTTAAGATGAATAAATGATGAAAAATTCAATATTATTAAGAGAAGTAACTTACAAATGTTTCTATACTTTATTACAGAACGTTTTTTTCTTTAGAAGATCCATAGACCCGATTCAATCCAGTAACAACTTCTAAAACAACCAACAAACTTTCTAACTCAAAACTTTCGGAAGAATGCACATGAAGAGAAGGAACAAATATAGCTTCTGCTTGCTGCTTCTGAAAGATTTCAAAAGGCTTCTGACCCATTTCAGAAGTCGGGCCACACTTAAGAAGTTCCATTTCTAGTCTTATCTTGGTAGCTTGTCATTATCTCTTTCTAATGATATAAGGTTCATTTTCTTTTTCAAGGGTTTGAAAGATCATTATTTTCACCCTAATCTGCCTGAACAGCAGAGTCCTTCCCTTCATGTGATGGCCAGCATTTTTGACTTCATCCATCATCAGATGGAGATCCAAGGAAATGATGTCCGTATTCTAAATATACTTTGCACTAAAATTCTTGATGCATAGTTAGAAAGTATCGCCAAAATTCCATCTAAGACCTTGTTCTAGGGAGATTTTTCACAAATAATCTGATCTTTTTAATTTGAGGTTAGTGCTCCAGGGGACCCACCCGCATGGGCAAGGAAGATGCCATGAATTTTGGTTCCCATTTTTGTCCGTGGGCCCACCTCAACATACACCATAAGATCACCTGGCATTTTGGATTTGACAAAGCGACCTTGACTGGGGTCTCTTTTGGTATTCCCTCTCAAAATGGTTTTGAACATTACCTTGTCTGGGGCCTGTCCAGCCCCATCACGGCCGAAAAATCAGATTCTTTGGGAAAAAGCTCCCCAGAACGAGTTGTAATAATTTGAAGAAGCAATAGTGTCAGAAAATTATGCACAGAAACATAATTATTTAATCTGTTTTATGTCAGGTTCTCTGTTTTAATGGTTTTTAATGAAACTACTTATACTAATGTTAATGATAGACTTCAAAAATATCCTAAATGGTACTGGACCTCCTTAATGCGTTGCCATCATTTAGTTTTCTTACTATAAATGCACATTTCGAAAAATGAATGATAGAATTCTACACTACCACCCTATTAACTAAAAATGTTTTCACAAATCTGCCGCACTTATTTACTCTGTTCTTCCGCATCTTCCCAGTCCAGTCTATTCTCCAATTTGACCAAATCACCATTTCCTACTCTTGGCCTGGTCCAGGATCAAACTATAGAAAAACTGGTACGAAGCAGACTGCCTTTCCTCCATCTTTGCCAGGACCCAACACGAAGCACCAGAACCATAAGAATTCCCATGATGATTTCGACGTTAGAACCACCACTTATACTGAAACTTAAGCAATAATTCAAAAGTTATGTGACAGTAAATTGCACTGATGCCAGTTTCTTGAATTTCACAGGTGCTAGCCTCATGCTATATACTATTTTCTGGCCAAAGGAGGGAAATGATAGTTGGGTAGGTCAACAGCGCAGAGGCCAAAGATGGGTAAACCAAAAATAGGTCAGGTCCATATATGATCTACGTCAAACGGGTCAGGTAAATTCTGGACACTGCACAGGGTGGTTTAAAACTAGAATCTCTTTTGTTCTACTTTAATAGTTTTATTTCAGTTTGTCTTTCATTTGTTCATAAGACTTGCACATGAAAGGAGAAAGAAACCCTTTCAAATATCACTAGTCTGAAGTAGAGGTTGCCTACTAGAAAATAAAACATTAAAGAGAATGTCAAGATTTTTACAGCCTTGTCAACAGGGTATGAAGCCAGATCACTCTGCGTGCTTACATCAAGCCTTTTCCCAACTCATGGGCAATAATGTCAATTTATTCGAAAGTAGCTATAGTTGACACTTCAAAAAATTAAGAGTAATGCTATTTATCACTGGTGGTGATCATCGCCATTATTAGGTGGCATTAAATGATAAATCTAATTTAATAAATCACATTTCCTTACATTTAATTTAATTATATACTTAGTGACAACACACTGCCGCGTAAGATGGTGATGATGACCACTCATAATGAATAGCATTATTCTATCATTAAATCAGAAGAGACTTACCTGTACACATCATTTGACCAAAAGAATGCACATAAATTTAAAAATCTCCAACACTTGTGTTCTCAAGTTTCACTTAACAATTCATTCCCTCTAAATACATTATATCCCTTCGAGTGTGAGTATGATATCTTGACTCAAGATTTCAACTTCCCTGTCGCAGCCAAACTCAGTCTGGCCAAACCCATAAAACAAGTCAAGTGCTTCCTCTCAACCAGTTAAGAATTGCCACCCCTAGTGTTACTAAACCAAGGAAAGTGCTTAGAGAAGAACATTCCTGGAGAAAACAAAGCTACAAGAGACAAAAACTGCTATTACTAAAATTGAAAGCAACAGCTGGTAACAACTTGTGTGGCATTACTCGTGTTTATGGCCTTTGTAAGGCTAAGTATTGCTGCAAGATTTTTTTTGCATGCTCTGACACCAACGTCATCCAGGGAGAAATTTTTTTCTTTTAAATTATAATAAATTAAAATTATATCCAGGTTCCAGTAGGCAAAATACTTCCCCTTGTTTATTGTTCACCCAAATAGCACTAAAGATATAATAACAATCCAGCAGCTTTGTCCGTGGATGTAACTAGTACTCTTAATTCTAGCAGCAGTTTGTAGTCCTCCTTTACAGAAATCAATTTGACCAGCTAAATGACTAATGGCAATATTGTAATGCATAAAGCATTCAGGTTATTACGTAAAACTGGATGGAGAAAGAAAATAAAGTCAAAAGAGAAGTTGACCATTTGCGCAACAAAAATATTCAGCCCATGAACTGAAATATGGAAGTTCCCAGCAACTCTTTGCACGTCCAGAACCCCATACACCTACAAGAATAATAAATTAACTCAACAATTGCAGAAATGGATAACAAGAAGAGTAGTAGAAAAAGGCGTACCCTGCAACCTTCTGCATTTGCCAATGCCTGCTTCACCTTTTTAATCATATTTTCAGCTTCTTTATCAAAACCGTGGAGTTCAATTTTATGATCAGACTCCCCATGATGATCTTTGTGGTCATCTGGTCATAGATACTAATGAGAATACTTAGAACTGCGCTCTAGAGTGTCAGGCGGTAGCTATAACTGACAGAATTACATAAATATGTAGTGCAGGTTTGATCCTTTTCCGTAAGAATTCCAAACCACAACTAGGCTTATCTTAAATACTGAGTGCTAGCATGGACAATGACAATAACGAAAAAAGTCAAAGCAAATACTCAGATGATTAGAATGTCTCAATCCATTTAAAAATGTGGGAGAAAATAAAGTGGGCAAAATAAAACAAATTTCTTCGCCAACACGCTGAATTGAAGTTTAAAACTAGGTAAAGGTTGCATTCTAACTTAGATAACCAAAAGAGCACTTTCAATTTGCCCCCTTCCAAATGCGAGACAACATAAAGTGCAGAAACATGGTGCAGAAACACGGACAATACTGAGAAGATCAGGGAGTTAAATACGATCAAGGTTTTCCAGAATTTATGCAATAGTTGGAATGTAAAATTACAGCCACAGGTGTACAAATAAATGAAGAATATTTGTTTCCTACTAAAGAGATATACTAACCCTCAACTGCCTTTTGAGGAAGATATCCATTTCTAAAGGAACAAATAGACAAGAAGATGTAAGTAACATGCTCGACTCCAATGACATTCCACATTTTAAAATTTTAGTCTAACCATAAACTAGAAGGCCTTTAAAGCCAATGCTATGTCATAATACGGATAATGTCCCATTTAGCAGTTCCATTTTACTGTTGATTGTAGTGAACTGATGCCTTACCACATCACATCCACCAGCAAATGGTGCTGGAATCCAAGTTCCACACTATTATCACATGTTAAAGAAAAAATGTTGTAAAACACCTACATATCACGTGAAGCTAATTTCCAAAAGAAAAATTCTAAACTGCAGCGACCTATAACTACCTAATCATTTTCCTAGCGTTATATGATATGCATGTGCTAAAAACCCTTGGCATCATCTATGCACAGACCTAGCAGGATCCTCGACAATGAAATTAACAGAAGAAATTAAAATCATGGACAAAACATTAAATACTAAATAAGTGCAATTGATCCTGATCTCATACAACATGCCTAAATCGCACATCAAAATATGTCACCATCATTAAATTGAATCTGGGCTGGTCCCCTATTGGGCAAAAAGAAAAATAAAAATAAAGATTTACAATCCTTCATCCAATGACCCTCAACAGCATTTTAGTCTTAGTTCTTTGATAGTGAATTTGTTTCTTTCAGAAGGTAGTTTTTTCTTGAGAAAGGATGTTTTAAGACGCAATTCCTAATTCATTGCTAATCACGCCTAATTTCTTATTGCTGTTGGATGTGTTAAGATGCTTCTCCATTAATTCAATCTCTGTCTGTTGTAATGGTTGTATTATAGTTATATATCCAACATCGACTTAGCTCAATTATGACTGGATTTCTAACTTTATGCTAGTATCTGAGTTCTTTCGAAAATTTTTCTGGTGCTATCACTTTAAAATTATTATAACCTTCTGATGTTTTCAACTTGTACTTACACCACGTGTTTTTGAAGCTTTACGATTAATTATCTTATTTGGGCTGTGGAAAAGGCCCAAATGACTAATCTTTAAAGATAAGTGGTGCATGTCTGGAATCTGCCACAAACTTAGAATATTAGTTGTTTGATTCTCATTATTATAATGAGGTAGGATGACTGGTAGAGATTCTATTGGGTTTGAAATGTGGGGTTGTAATTAAGTAGTTGCAAAACCGGTGGTAGGTGATTACTATAATGGGAAAATGAAAATGAAATAAAACACCCTTTAACTATGTTTCAGAGGAGCTCTTTCATTTACTATGAAAACATGTGGCTGTAGGATTTTCTCTAGTTGGTAGGAAGTATCAAATGTTGCCACTGTAGAAGATCTAAAATTAGAAGTCGTTGAGGTTCATAAGATCAAAATGACTTTGGGCCCGTCTGATACAGATTAAATTTCTCAATTTTAGTAAAAAGTTGAACTGTTAGGTGATGTCTGATTCAGACCAAAATTTTCAGTTTTAATAAAAAATTGGACAGTCGGATGATGCTCCCCATAAACATCATTTGACTAAATGGCCCCACACAAATTAATCACTTTCCAGGTTTCGGATTTTACCCCTCGCAGTTAATAAATTAAGTCCCAGATCCATGTGCAATTTAAGGGCCATTTTGTATTTACAGCTTTTCGCGGTCAACATTAGCAGCTTTTGTGGAACAAGGCAGAGACTTCTAGCAGTTGTGGAACCCATTATGGAGGTGGTAAAAATTGATTTTGAAGTGTTGATACCAGACAGTTCCATTATGTGGTTAGCACTAGCACAGAAGCTTATGGTATTTACATACATAAACTGCAAATTATGGCATCTTTTGACGTGATTCTGGTAGTGTCTAGCAAAGTGAGGTTTCAGGCAAAAGTATCATCTTTCAAGTATGCTATACGTGGAGTAGGAGGAAACAAAGGAAATAAACTGACCATGCCCGTGAGATTCATGTCCCTTCTCCACAAGGTCTGATAAATACTCTGTGCCAATAATTTGGCCTTCTCTATTCAAACGAAGCTGCATAATAAACTAGGCATTGTCAGAAACAATTATCTAAGCGTGACATATTTATGGAGAGAATATCTAGAAACTCAAAGTACAATATGAAACCTAAATTTCAAGAAGACGAAAATGGAAGGAGAACACCCAGGCAGAGAAAGAAACAATTTTACATGCATAAAAAGTAAATACAATCTGCTTTATTTCATGTGTACAAGTCTAGCCATGTCCATTGAATCAGAAGGACAGCTAAAACAGCCTCAACCGACCAACCAGTTAAGCTTCAGATAAAGATGCTCAGATAGGGTCATAGAAAATTCGGTGAAAGTGGCAAACACATAATACCATGATGCATATATAGTAGTAGAAATTAAAATCTAAATCCAGCAAATAATAATTAAAAAAAAAATGATAGTATTAGCATATAAAACCAAAGTACAAAAAGACTTCCCCGGAGATGCATATATACCATGTAATCCTAAAACATATCAAACTAAGCAAACATGGGCATCATTTACGTCAACACTACCAGTGACAAGTTGCCAAGTGTCCAGTGGCAAAGAAACTTAACAACATTTCATCGGCAGTGAACAACATATTATGGGCCTTATTTACCTAGGCACTTAAACAACGTTAAATTCAGCTAAAGTAGTTAGAGAAGAGAACACGAAAGACATCACATATGGTCGTCCATACGTTAACAATTCGTTTTGTATTTATAAGCTACTCAAGAAAGTAAACATCAGCAGTAACTGTTCATGAATTATGCCATTTTTATATCTTATCAAAGTTATGTTATAATGTCAGGGTATCACTATACATAAACTAACAAACCATTTCCAAGGTCTTATTCTTTCATTATAAGTGCATAAATACGCTGATAAATGGAAAACTTGACCTTCCATATGTTTGTGTCAAGATCCACTTCATGCTTCCCAGACATATCAATAGCATCCACGCTTAAAACTGCAAAGAGCAAAAATAATTTAAAGATAAAGGAAGTAATTTTCTGAACAAGCAACATGAGCTTCAGAAGCATATGAATGTTTCATTGAAGAACATGTAGTTAATGAGAGCAAATGCTAACCATCACAAGGCAAAGATGGGAATGTCATGTTTATGTGAATTGGAAGAGTTTCTCCACGTTTTAAGTCGACTTCCATCTGCCAACACATAATATATCAAATCAAGTACCCATAAAATGACTTTTTAAACTTAGGGCTTACAAGCAGTTAATATCGAGTATAGAAGAAAGTTAGACACTGATTGTACCTTGAATACAAATAAGAGCTTGTTCTCTAGAGCTTTATGGTAAAAAGTTTTGGAATTATAGGAGTATGTGTGGTGGTAATGTAAAGAAAGATTATTTGGAAGTGTGAAATTTTGTTTTTTGTGGAGAATGTGCGGTTGGGATTGATTTGATAAATTTTCTTATTTTGATAAAGCTCTAGAGAACAAACTCTAAGATATCATTAAACTGATAACCTAAACAACCTCGTGAAGAGAACTAACCTGATGTACCGTATATGTTGAAAGATAATATGTTAACTCGTGAAAGAACAGTGTTGCCATGATTACCAGACCAACAATGGAAACTAGCAAGGAACAACAAAAGGATACAAATCAATGATGAACCCATCACGCAATGAATTTGGATACCTATTGACCAAACATCATTTTAATTAATTTTCTGGTTTAATTGAAATCACACCTTGGATGATAGCAACGAAAGTTCATGTCAAATTGCAATTTAATTGAGATCTTTCCTATTGACCAAAGAATCACTGCATTAAGTTGAAAACTATTTGTTCACAGAAAATCTCTTTACAGCTCTAGAGTCTCAAGCAAGTAAAAGGGTAAAACAGTCATGCTGCTTTTTGCCACTCAGTTGCAGAAGTCTATTGTGATTAAACAATAAAAAGAAAAACATGTCGAATTGTAGGACCCATGGGATGTCTCAAGTCATTGCCATTTGCCAAAATCAAATACGGAATGTGAACCCTTCCTGATGCAACAATCTGTACTCTGAGAGACAAGAAAAATGAGGCAAGCCCCAAGTACTTTTTTCTAATGAACATTTCCACATGGATGCTAATTATAGCGACTTAATGGTTTTCAGTACTTGAAGCTAAATATACACATAATAAAACATACCCACACAAGGAACTAATAGAACAAGAATTTTAAATGCTTGCTACAATGAATGACACTATCAATTGGGCACAAGAAAAATAGAGCAATACCCAAGGCCCCGGATTTCGTCTTCTGAAGCAAGTGTTCCTCGGCACGCGGAAACGCATCAAGACTTTTCAATGTTTGCATCAACCCCATCTTTTTATTTCCTTTACCAGTAGTTTTTCTCAGATCAAATTATTATGAATCAAGCGTCCCCTGCAACCATCAAAACTCTGTAAGCAAACATAAACTGTAATTACAATGCTAACTTGAAATTACTGGCATCTAAACAAACATAATTCTTTATCTTCGTGTGCCCCGATATAAGATAATCCAGAAGACAGACAGAGAAATTACCTGGAGAGGGAGATTCCTCTTCGTAGACTCTGAGATTCTCAGGTTCCGCTCGGACGGCCTAAACAAAATTCTGGGAGCTACCGCCGTTTAGTTTTTTCAATTTTTTTTTTTTTTGGGTGCAATTCGTTAGGTATCACTACTTCCGTCCCCCAAAAACATGCATCTATTCTTTCTTTACATAATTTTAAAAAAAATTGTTTAATAGTATTGAAAAAAGGGTAATTGGCGCAAAATGCCCTTACTGTTGGACACTCATGTGCATTTGATCCCTATCTTTGAATTCTTGACAATTCCACCCCTACCTTCCTATTTTCCTAGTAAAACTCATATTTGGAGTTAAATTAGTCCCTTATTATAAGGGCATTTTGCCTATTTACACATTAAAATTTAAAAAGATGCAAAGAAGGTCCAATATGAATATAAGTGATCAAACAAGGATTAAAAATTTATTGAATATTGATCGAACAAAGATCTAAAATGAAAAAATATTTTTAGAAAAAAAGGGGAAAAAAACTAAAGTTTATTTATTTTTCCGATATCACTAGTAATTTCGTTTAGTCATTTCTTGCTTCAAACCATAACCTCTGCCAATCACTCCATTTATGCTTTCCCTCTAAAAAATGTTTTATTTTTATTTTTTAGTAATGCTAATTATTTTGGAACCTTTACTTACAATTATTTTTATTCTTAAAATATAAGTGGACGAAAATACCCTTCTAATTAGTGTTTGACTAGGTAGATTATAATCTATTTTGATTATAATCTGTCACACGTCATCATTTTATTGGTTTTACTTTTTTCAAAAAGTCAAAAAATAAAAGTCAAGTCGCAATTGTTTACTTTTTTATAGAAAATAACTAATAAAATAATGTCACGTAGCAGATTATAATCAAATAAATAATCTACACCCTTACCAAACACTTTAATTTGGTAAGAAAACATAAAGATATAGGTGAAATTACTAAGAGCAACTCCAATGAGGGGATGGCGTGTGGCGTAGTCCATTCAAGGAGGGAGAAAGACACAAAAAATAAGTGAGTCATGTATTTTTATCTATTTTCATTTTCATTTAATCAATTTTCTCTCATTTACACTATTTTTCATCACTTTTCCTTCCTCGAATCCCGTGCAAGGTCTACTAGTAGACCTTCACGGGCCTCATCTCCACCATCTCCATTACTATTTTATTATTATTTTTAAATTTATCTCCATATCTCTCCTCTTTTTCATTTTTCTCACTTTTTTTGTCTACATATCTTTTCATTCATATTTATTTAAAATATAATCATCTTCTCTCTATCTCTCTCCTCTACATCACTAATACAATTCACCCTCCCATTAGAAATACTCTAAGAATTCGAAGGTATAGACCAATTGCGTAAGAGTATCCAAAGGTAATGACTTTGTGTGCCAATTATCCATTAAAAAGGTAATTTTAATATCATTTCCATATTATACCATTTTATTTCCCTATATCCCCTTGTATCAAATTATTCAACTTTAATAATTTTATTTTTTTAATAACTATGGACATTTAAGTATAAGTTACTAATATTTCAACTTTTTTTAACAAGAAAACTGACCATATTTTGTGACCGACTAAAAAAAGGAAAAATAGACCATATTTTTGGAGTATGGGTGCTTTGATGACCAATAAAATTTGAAAGAATCGTTGAATTTCAAGCACTGTCATCACTCCATCACACGCTATTACTTAGAATTTCAAGCACTTTTCCATTAATATTAGATCCGTGGGTCCTACAAAGATTGTCTTGGTAACTAACTGTTGCGACACAATGCAAGATAAAGCCTGAAGCTTCTCGCTTTTTCATTTTCAGAAGCATCACATACACCATCTTTGACGGAGCAAAACATCCACAGAGCCAGAGACGGCACCAAGACGTGCAGAAACAAAAAAATGAGGCACCTACCACAATGCTTTAATAATTGTAAACGTCCATAACAACGTTTGGAGAGGCCATCGAGTCAACTACTCAACTTACCCTAAAGAAAGACCCCCCCCCCCCACCTTTTTCTCCTTGGAGGGGGGACCCTCCTTCTTCGTTTTTTAAATGTGTTTACACTACAGATCAGTTAGAATGAGTTTCCTTGCCTGCTCCTGCTTTCGGCCAGCCTCTTCAATACCATCTTTCCACAGTACCCCAAAGTTAGCATTGCCATGCAATATATCAGAGGAATACCAACAATACAACCCCCTTGAGCAAGATTTATAAGGGTCTGCAAAACATGCCAATTGTTAATATAACATAAAAGAATCATGGTTTGGTCACTTACCAGCCAACCATTTTTTTTTCCCTTTTATTTTTCAATCAGTTCAAATGTCCCTTCAATCCAACATATGTAACATTTACCGAGATAGCAAGAAGTTTCCCCACAAGCAATTTAAGAAAAAAGTACCGCATAGCATACACACAGAGAACATAAAGAGACCACAAGTTAATTACCATTTATTTTTTCAAGGCCAGGCCATGAATTTATCTCGTTAATTCTACTCACTGATAACTTACATGTTCCTAACATTTCAAAAACAAGATTTTTCAACCATTTTGGACACTCAACTGTGTACAGTTCAAAAATTATGAACGGCCGGACACAAGAAAGAATATTCCCCATAGATGTGTAAAAACCTTCAGAGCTGGATTTAAATCCCACTAACTGAAAACACACTTCGAACTCCAAAACCACCAGTCAATTTAGCACAGCCTGTTTGGAAATGATTTTTTTTGCCATCACAAACTCATTCTCAACAAAACTTGTTTCCCAAAACTAGTTTCAGCCATGCATTATTATAAGTATCATTTTTCTTGAACAAAAATCTCTTGCAAAAAATAAAAACTCAGTCCCCAATTGTTGTGCAATTTCTATTTCAAAAAGAAATTGGTCAACCCAATCTAGTCCACCTATTTCATGGCCGCATTCTATTTCTGTTTTAGAATAGAAATAGAACGCCAACAGAGGCTTAGTGATCCAGATTGCTGACTTACTGGATGGTTTAGTAAAATTGCCTCAATAAACATGAAAACAGCTCTACCAACTACGATCACCACACCAAGCAAAACATGGATTCGTCATACGCTGATACGCAGCAAAAAACTGCTGCAACGAAGTAGAGGTGAAACAGTATGATTTTACAATAGACAAGGAACTCACAAGCATTGCAGCGATAAGATGAACAGTGGGGACAAAATACTGGTCCAGTTTATTTCCTTCTGCATATCCGTCGAATGCAATGACCATTGAGAACGTATGGATGGTAACGAAGGCAAGAGCTATAATTGCTGCAGAGCATAGAAGGACACATGAAATAAGAAACCCATAACCAAGTCAAATTGAGAAATAATAAATGAAAATGATATTTCAATAAATGCCATGATCATAAAAATTACCAATTCTCACTTACCGGAAACCAGGAAAAATGACATCTGCGAGCATTTTTTCACATAATATGTCCCCGGCCCAAATGCAGGAGTTAGAAGGCTTAGACAGAAGAATATAGCATGGGCCAAACCATGACCCATACCACCAGCTGCCAAATTGAAAAAAGACGAGAAATTAATGTTTTTAGCAATATAATAAAGACAAGTAATCTGTATTTCTATTCCTCGAACAATTTCATTTCTTCAACCCCTTTCCTTCCCTCTCTAATGCCAGAAAAAGAGGATTATCGTCAAAGGATGATGACCATCATTCATCAGATATGATCTTTCTGCTAAAACTCATTGGTTTGATTTTAAAAATTAACCGGATGTTGTAAGCCACCAAGCTAGCAATGCATAAAGCACTCTGGTAGTATATGGATAACTATCACATGCTCAAGAAAGCATATGCAGAGCTTACCAAGAGCAATTTGCATCTTATCGGTAATAAAAAGGCGTGGTTTGGAGACTCTATCTGCAAACGCATCTAATATATCTTCAAGCCTCCTAATGTAGACTCCACATGAAATGATAAAATTGCAAAAGTTCAGTTCTCATCCTGATTAAATGAAACTAAGATAAGGCAACAACCAATAGATACAGAAACGCAAAAGATAAAAACTTAGTGACCTAGATATAACTGTGAAACCAACGAAAAATAAATGAAATTATTCAAAGCAGTTCCCGTTGAGGTTCAACATTCAAAACACATGGTGCAGAACTGGAAAGCGAATTAAAAGAAAGGAAACTTAGCTCAATTGAATAACATCACATTAAGATATATATGGATATGTGAAGACTATTTTTCTTCAGATGATATAACCACCTGGTACAACAACAAACTCTTAATCATAATTTTTGGGATTTTGTGCACAAATTCTTTATCCACTCTGCATAAGTTTTATCACAACATTTATTCTAACATCCAATGAAGTCAAATCTTCCACATGCTCATTAGGCAAAGTTCATTTTGGTTTACCTTCACCTCTTCTAATATGTGATATTGGCACTGCTTGTCACTTTCCACAGTTTTTAGAAGCAAGCAAGACATGCAAAGACTCTAGTTCATCTTAAGCAAAATCATTGCTGATTGAAGTTAGGGGTATAAAAGAGCGCAGTGAGCCAGCTCAAAAGCAAGATTCTTGGCTCAGCCCAAGTTTTAGGTAGCTGAGCGAAGCAGGCTTGGGAGCTTTTTTTCTTTTCTTAAATTTTGCTTACAAAAAAATTAAACAATTGGTAAATTAAATACAAATAAATGTTAAATTAAGCGCTTGTTCTTTTGGAGCTCCACACAAACCAATAAATTTATCAAATCAATGCCAACCACATATTCTCTACCAAAAAAAAAAAAAAAATAGTTTTCACACTTCCCATGAATCTCTCTTCATATTCCCACCACACATTCTCTTGTAAATATAACTTTCAGAAATTTATTTATACATAAAGCTCCCAAGAACAAGGTCGAAGTGTTTTATGATTTTACTTTTACTCAGTAATCTGAAATTTATACATTAGTACGAACCACCCCAAGTTAAACAAAAAGTACAACTTACACAATAAATTTAATCCTTTTCCCCGCTTAGGACCAACTACATTTAATGTAAGCAGTTAAAATTGTAGAATTCTATAAAAACTTAATAGATAAGTATAAAACTAACGAAAAAAAGAGAGAAAGAAACGAAAATATGGGCTAGAGAAAAGCCCGCAGGCATGCAACACCGCACATCAAACTGGCTTGCCAACCAGTCTTTCTCTATTATGTGCTTATTCACTTCTAAATGTAACTTGCGTACTAGTATCTTTTTATGGCCAAACATGGAATAAAATGCTTCAGCAGATTGTAGATTATAATTCATATCCACAAAACAAATGACCAATACATAAACTCTTTAAAAATTCAGAAATTTATACTTGTAGATTCGCCATAAGAAAGGGCGGAGGGCTTCTTGAAAGGCCACCGAACTGAAGAGAATGAGTGCATATGGCCACCATGCTGTCTTTTCCAAAGGTAGAAATGCTCTCCACAGCCCCGACAGAACGATCAGGCTTGTCAACCACACCAAGGTACTAGAATCAAAATGAAAATAGCATAAACCAACAATTTTCAGATTACATATTCACTCAGTTATGGGTGAATAAAAATTGAATTTGAAAAACAGAGAAGACGAGAAGGTAAGAACCTGGAGAGAAGAGTTAGAATTAGAAATGGCTTTTGAGAGATCACAGCAACGAAGAGTGAGAGAGCCGGACCCAGCGCCAATAACGCATACCCAATCCCTGCTGCCACCGTCATTTTCTACGTGTGTTGATCACTCTCTCAAAAGTATCCGGTAATGTTGGACCGATGTCTTCTCCTGATGAATCCGGTATCCGTTTTTTCTCTGCTTGCTAGTTCCCCCCTTCCAAAATGAGAAATTTTAAGCAAAATACCCTCTCTGTGTTGGAACCTCGAGCAATTCAAGTACTACCAAAAGCTCCATCAGAAGAACCAATACTTGAGTAACAGAAAGGTCCCGAAACAACAATAATACAATTATCCTGATCCAGAAACAAGTGTACTTGTTCAACAGAACCTTGCGATTAATCGTAGTGGCAAATGGAACTGACGACTGAATGTTTCAAGAACCCTAAGAGAGAGAGAGAGAGAGAGAGACTCATAGTTCATCTTGCATCAGGGGCGTCCCTATACTTTCGAACTTGCCTTTTCAGCCTCAAGTTCTATATTTTCAGCACAATCTACCCACACCAACACCCGCCGAACTTTTTACTCTTAAAAGAAAAAAATAAACTAACTTTTTGTTTCTAATTTTCATTTTTTTATTTGAAAACTAGTTATGTCATGTGCTTTGCACGTGTTTATTATTATAATTTTGTAAATATTAGTGATAGTACGTAATGAAATGAAAAACGAATAAATATTAATTAAATAATAGAATTGATAGTCTTAACTTTCTGTTATATTATACTGTCACACACCTATGTAGCGAGAAATCATTGAGAATGTATTGATATCAAGTTAGTGAGTAAACACTTTTGTCATGGGAAACTCAAAACCGACACATGAATGTAATGTCACATTCTCCGATTTTAATTAAGCATCAAATTCTCTATATTTTGTGTTATATGTAGATTTTTTTTATTTGAATTGAACTTTATTGAACTTATTGTTTAATTAATACTACCCATGTCCTAAAAAGAAAGTCCATATTCGTTTTTAAAAAATATTTGAAATATTAGTTCTCCTATATATCATATTTAATGTGTTTAGTTATAAAAAATAGAATTATTAAAACAAAATAATTAATAAATGAAAAAGAGATCGGAAGAGCGTCGACGTTAACATTTACTTTTCCGATCTCTATTAAATGAACTTTTCTTAATCTATCTGAAAAAAGAAATATAACTATCTTTTTGAGACAGAGATAGTATAACTTAGTTGAATTCACATAAATACAAGTGAATTGAATTAATTATTAAAATGCTAAAATGTAATGGCATTAAATTTAATCTGCAGATACGGCATTAAATTTTATCTAATTTAATTGAATTCACTTATCAAATTTAGGAAAATGCTTATTTCTCTGACTTGTTTACTTGTTGAGTGACTCGGTGTGTATAAACGTGACTTTTTTGCCCATAAAAAGTCCAATATTGTTTTGAAATTGTAATGACGAAAAAATAAATACAGACACTAATTCATCCAACAAGTAAGTAGAAAAAGTAAAGTAGCACATATCTAAAGTTTAATATTATTATATTTAGTTTGGTAGGAGAATAAACTCAAATTGAAATTGGTCACATTAG
The DNA here is from genome assembly GCA_963692815.1 of Nyctanthes arbor-tristis. Classification (NCBI taxonomy): domain Eukaryota; kingdom Viridiplantae; phylum Streptophyta; class Magnoliopsida; order Lamiales; family Oleaceae; genus Nyctanthes; species Nyctanthes arbor-tristis. Next base: position 31,547 of record CAVNYN010234537.1, read on the forward strand.
ATCAGGTTATAAACCATTCCACATTCCGCCATGTCATAAAATTAGTCTCATAAGTAACATATCGTAAGTTCCATATCAAAATTCTTATAAATATTATTTTTGGACTCGAATGAACTAATTCAAAAATATTGGGATATTCAGAAAAAGTATAAAGAAACATTTTGCTAAATATTTGTGACAATTTTATGAGCAATATGTTTATAATTTAATCTCAATTGTTAATTCTTATTAAAGTAGGCGTTGAGTCTTTAATTTAACACTCATATTGCATATTTTTCGACTACCAAATAATATTATAATTATAAAAATTGAAAATAAGCGAAAACTTAAGCAGTCAAACAAATATTATGACATTTTGTTTTTGACAGCCCTTTCAAATCAAATATTTTTTATGTAGCTAAACAGTCGATTCCAACAGGTTACTCGTTGGATTTATTTAGGAAATTTTTCCACTAAGTGCATATTCCTTTCATGGAGTTTCTCTCTTATATTCATATAGTTCCGTACGAAACAAAATAAAATAAAACGACACCAAAAAAAAATAAAAGAAAAGGAGGACGAAAATATGAATAGTGAAAGAAAGTGACTATCTTAATAATAAAATAAAGATTATACAATCGGATAAACTCAAATTAAAAATTATAACAAATCATATATCATAATTATTTTTTAAAATGATTTGAACATATCAATGGTTAATTAATTCATAACATGACCAAATAAAATATTATCATATTTCTCTTTACTGACAGATGTTCCTACTACACTATATTACATTGATTCCATAAAGATCTAATTGTTAATTCTACATTAAAAGTTCCTTATATAGATTGTCAAAAAGTTCATATAGATTTTACAATTAGACTCAAATGAACTAATTTAAAAGTATTAGGATGTTGAAAAAAATTAAAATGAATAAAGTAAAACTTTCACTTTACATATTTATAAGGAAGTTTTACGAACTATATGTTTATAATTTGCGCTCATTTGTTAACTCGTATTAAAGTACGAGTTGAGAGCTTTAATTTGACATCAATATTGTATATTTTTCAATTTCAAAATAATATTATAATTATCAAAAGAATAAAAATAAGTAGACATTCCTTAAATCATAAACAAACAAAAAGAAAAGAAAAGGAATAAGCCGACTAAAGTGCAATTTTTCTGCAAAACTAAAATGATTTTCTTAGAGAACCAAAAGAGCTGATGTGGCATGTCCATCTGACAAACAACAAGCCCTATGTAATTTCTACATATTTCTCCCAAAATTGCATGCGGAGCCCACCTAGAAAATCAAAACCCACAAATCAGTATCACCCACCCCATTTTCGCTCCAACCCACCCAATCCCCTTAAAATCTCTCTCGCCCTTCGAAGCAGCGCCCACTCCTCTCGCCGGATATGCAGAATCGCGGCGACGGAGACACCCAAAACCAACCCCCGTCCACCCATCGTCCTCATTCATTGTCCGAACAAAACCAGCCTCACTGTCTTCCTCTGTTGCAAACACGAGCCATACTACCACTCCATCGCCGGTGGAAGAACACATCGGCGATGATCCCAACCCCAACCTAGACGCTTGCCCAACCGTCACCTCTCTCTTTCCATCTTCAAAGATGCATCACCCTTCACCCCCAACAGTGAACCCTCCCCAACTTTGAACCAACCCCCAATTCTAGCCAAACCAGCTAGGTTGTTCCGTTAACTTCATAGCATCAGCCTCCGTCTCTGAAGCTGTCGCCATATCTCGCGTTCTAACAGTATCGAGAGTGATTTATCGATTCAGAAAGATGGAAATCAGCGGGGGTTGGTTTTGGGTGGTTCTATCACCGGCGGCTTCACCGTCGCCGGCAATTCTACATATCCGACGCGGGGGGGGGGGGGGGCTGCG
>CAVNYN010234542.1:0-13771 GCA_963692815.1 Nyctanthes arbor-tristis
CGCCCACCTTTCAAGAATATCGTATTCCTCTCTAACCGTGAATATTAGTGCACTTCCACCGAAAGTTTTAGTTGCTTTTCTACAAAAACGGATATGGCTCCTTACACGGAGTCAGATAGCTAATAAAAATCAATCATGTCATATGATACATGTCACTTGGTTAATTTTTATTGGCTATCTGACTCCGTACAAGGGGCTAGATCTAGTTCTTTAGAAGTTCATGAAGTTTTAGACCTGGGATATATTTTTGTTATTTTCCAGCTTTATTTGTTTAAACCACCCATACACGGATAGAAAAACTTATTAAAATATCTTATTAGATAATTGAACAATAAATCGGTAATATGTGCTCTTCCGATCTATATAAAAACACAAGTATACATTGATTGAATCAATAAGATCAATGAATTTAGTAATCGTGAAGTTTAAGATTGTTTAAAAAGACAATATATGTCCTTACATATAATCCTTCACACAATATACAATATTATCAAGTTTAAATTTATTATCTCTATAATTAAAGTAAGTCATAAAATATAAGAGATTCTAATGCGAATAATAGAACATGAAATATAAAACATAAGTTGAACAACATATTATAAATATTGATAATATTTGTTGTGAACATTTTTACTTATAGTTTTTGGATAAATAAAATGTGACGAGAATTCAAATATAAAAATATGTCGTAATTTACAGTTAACTAATTAAGTCATTACCAACTTAAAGCATTGCATTATACACAAAATCTAAATTTCCATATATCATACGGCACAATTGAAGCAGGATCAGATATAACGATGTTTGCAAAAAAAGCAATGTTTCTTTCGTAATAAAAAAATAAATTTTCAAATCTAATTAATCTAGAAATTAGGAGGCAAAAAATGAAATGGTGTAGGCGTCAAATTTTAATTAATTTGAAAAATAGAAGGAATCTCAACAGTAAGAATGACAATCGGGCGAGTTCTGGTTGCGTTTCTACCAACCCCACCCATATCCACCCTGTACCTATTTCAAACTGGTATGGGGTAGGGCGGTTCGCGTCGAGTAGGTGAAAAATACTTGTTACCTAGCCCATTTTAAAAAAATCCTAATAAAACTAAAAAAAATCAAAAAAAATATAAAATGCATAAAAAATTCAAATAATATTAAATTCACCAACACACACGGTGGAAATAATGAATTAACAAATTAAGAGGCATTAGAGTTTACTTTGAAATTGACATTTCAGATTTGATATTTTAATTTAATAGTAAAAAAGGCTAACAAATAAAGCAAATGCACAAAGTAGTTAAAGTTTAGTTATTAAAATCAATTGTCACGGGTTTAAATCTTCTTTGAGTTTCACAAAAATTTTCATTCAAAAAAAGAACAATTAACACAAGATTTACTAAATAAAAAAGGCAAGAAAATCGCAGTACCAAAGGTACAGAGACTTAGTTTTCTTTCTTTATTAATGTATAGATTTATTAAAGAAGTACAATTTTGGAAAGGCTAATTTGTGCATATAGACTCTATCGTTCAGTATTAGTGCGTAAATGGACACTTCAAATATGGCGTTTTCAATCTTAACATATGATTATTTATTGCAAAAAGGACCTTACCATCGAAAATTGTTAACTTTGTCATTAAAATGACATTTTACCCTCAAACTGATGAAATGTGACATGTAGGAAACTTCTGATTGTTAATTGATGTATCATGTTAGTATTCGTGTATTGGACCTTACACACCACTAGCAGTGAAGCAATCGGACCTTCCATTGGAGATTTCAAAAGACATTTTAATTAAATAAAAAATCGAAAATGTCTGATTCGTCATGATGGCAATTGAATTGGGTAGAAATTTTTGTCTTTATATTTTACTTGAAATTAAGGGTCCTCAAAAAGAATTATATTGTTGAAAAAAAAAGAAAATAAAGGTAAAAGTGTCATTTTAACAACAGAAATTAATAAATTTGTATAAGAAGGTCATGTTTGTAATGAACAGTGATACGTTAAGGTTAATATGGTCAAGCTAAAATCTATATAATCCATTTTCACACTGATACTAAATGATATGATCTATTTACGCAAATTAGCTATTTTGGGAACAAGAAAAATTTATGTAAAGAATTTTGTCAGTTTGAGTATTTTTAGCGTGATAGACTAAAAATAGTGAAAAACAAGAAAAATAAATCCATTCTTTGCTTAAATTACTCTAAAAAACACAAATATGCTAATGAATTGAAAATTAAAACACTGAGACAAATGTTCTAAAAGTACAATACATGAAAAAATTTCAGGGTCAAGTTTTGAGTTTAGACGCGCTTAAGTACATCAATACATGGTAAAGCGCAAATTATAACAAAACATTTTCAAACTTCGAGTATAAAAGTTGCCTAGACGAAGCTCATGTAAGCTTTTTAGAATACAACACTTCTATGTATCAGACTCTTTGGTTTCTTTTAGTATATTTTGTCATCATGACATCATGCATGATATTATAGATTATCCCTCCTAGCTACATATTTATATCTGGACAAAATAATCAAACTCAACTGGCGGAATAAAAAATTGAGTCGACCGCTAACGGGTTTCTACACCTGAAATTTTTGGATTTTGGTCTAGTAATTGAGATCAAAGCTCGGCCATCCCTGACTAAAGGGGTTTGTCTTACAGGGGTTTGAGAGGCACCCTTTTACTAAAATATTAAATTAGGGTTCGAATCACCATATCACTCCTTTTGTGATCCCAATTTGTACTCCAAAGAGAAAAAAATAAAAAGGAAAAAACTCGTTATTCCTACTCTTACCCCTCCCCTCGGTCCACTGGCGTAGCCCAGGGCCATACTGCGCCTACCCTCAAGTTGGCTCAAAAAATTTTCTTCTCTAGTAATTTTTTTTTTTTCAAAAATCAATTATATAAAGAGTTCAAAAACGTCGTATATTATATAGCTTAACCCTACACTTGCGTCTGACTCTGTCACTATCTCTGTCTGTTCCCAACTTACGAATATTGTCCCTTTCAATTGTGTGGTCATGACTCCGCTATTTGCCTTCTCCTTATCCTTTGCACAAAGTAAGTAATTAAGTTTTGCCTTTCGATTTAAAAAGGTCAACACAATTAACCAGAGAAATACATTTGCACAATTATACATGTGAATGCACTTTTGGAAGGTATGGCGCCTACTATTTCATGTGGGCACCTACTTTTTCATGTGGGTACGTGAAATTAAAAAAAAAAAATGTAATTGAAAATGTGGGTGTATGAATGTGTGTCCACAAGGTGTTTAAACATTTTTGTACATCCTCAAGTCCCTGTTTTTTTTTTTCCCATTGAACAAGGGAGAAACTTTCATCCAAATACTAAATGTCAATGGGAGACTTCCCAATCTACTGTCAGTTACTGGAAACAAAGAACATTAGCCGAGCCCGCTCGATTGACATGAAATAATTCTAGACACATCTTGGTGTTTGACAAGCATGCCAGCTGAAAATCACACAGCATGTCTACAAATAACCAATCCTTGAATTTGTAAGTGCATATTTAGTACACAGTATTACACTAGCCTAAAAAGTAAAAACAAAAACTTCAACTCTTTGCCATTCTTAATAATAGAGAACGAAAGAAACTGGTTTCACTTCAAAAACCTAATGTTTTAGGCCCTACCTAATCTGGCTCATAATTGAACTCGGTAGTCCTCAACAGCACATCGAAATAATGGCTAACTGTGGCCACGGAAAAATTAGCCACATAGTGCATGTTTAGTCTGCAGCATTGGACACGACTGAATTATATAATGAAGAAGAGAACTTGTTTTGATTCCTTAACAGTGTAATGTCTAATTCTCCATACCAAACATGCACTGATGCACCTATTAAATGGTTTAACCTTTTTCTCAATTCTTTGCCTACCCTAATGAAGTTAATTTTTGAATACTCAGTGTATATTTCTTTTCTTTAAGATGGAGGAGTTTGTTTAGCCCCTAAGATGAAGGTGTTTATCTCATCCCAGCTGGAGACTGTATAAAGAACCCCAGAAGATCCTTTCCGACTTAAACCACCACTTACCTCAAGTTCTTTTTGTTTATTAACTAACCCAGAGAACAAAGGAACAAAAGAAATACCAAATTGACTCCCCAGTTTCATAAGACTGCCACTCAAGCCAAAAATGATGCCAAAATCTGCTTCAAGCAAGGAAAGCAAATCGCCAACTGAACCTCCAATGTAAACAGTCAGAGGCTTGCTGTCATGTTTGCTGCCGTTGCTGATGTCAATGAAGACATGAAGCTTGTCCGTTGGGGACTCCATCTTCTGGATCATATTGCCAGTGGAAATAGAATCTTCATAAACTAAGCAGTTTGAATGTACACTCGGCACACTTATGTCTCCTACTGAAAATGTGGATTTAATGAGATCATCACACCAACAGTATGATATATAACACATGGAGATTCGTTGTTGTTTTTTTATTATTATACTTTTAATTTCAATATTGTATCAACTTGAATTTTTCCGCTTAATTCAAGCATACCCATCTTGAATTCAAATGTTCATTAGAGTTCTAGATAGATTAAGGTGCTCGTTTAGGCTTACTGCTTGCATGATCCCCATTATTCTTTCAAATTGTAATTTCACTTATCGCTTATTTGACTACTAATTTGACAACTACACAATTATCATTACACGTTTCAAACTTCAATTAAATATATACTACTAATCTCAACTCCATTTGAATTTCTCATTATAATTGGATTGATATTTTTTATAAGAAAGACTGCACAAGTGCTTTTACACTGTTTGGTTAAACATACTTTTGGTCTCCCTTTTCCCTTTTTCCGGCTTTCCGTTGAACATACTTTTAAACATTCGTACATTTCAATTGTTGAAAATGGAAATCTTTCGCCAGCTAGGAAACATATTGCAATTTCTTAGAGAGAGAGAGAGAGAGAGAAAGAGAATATTAACTGCATAATATTCAGAGTAGAACACGTGCGTACTAATTGATTGCAAAGAAATTGTGATTGATGTGTGACGTGAAATCTTATGGGTGTGGATTAGATTCTTTGGTTGGAGAAATTTCATGCTAAACTGTTTAATTTTGATATGTGCACACGTGCGTGCTACGGGAACTATAAATTGCAAAGAAATTGTGATTGATGTGTGAGGTGAAATCTTATGGTGTGGATTAAATTTTTTGGTTAAAGAAATTTCACGGTAAACTGTCTTGATTTTGATATGTACACACGTCAAGTGGTATCAAGGAAGGATTAATGAGGTAAATTAACTCCTTTAACTCCATACTTTTAAAAATCAAGATTAGGTCCTCTTATTTTGACAAATCAAGTGTAAATTATATTAATTAATATATTAATTAAAAACATTATTCTCTCTCCTCCCAGTGCCCTCTCCATCTCTCCTCCCGTAGTGCCACCAGCGTAACAAACTGCCACCATCGCCATTGCCGGCATCCCCGACGTTCGCCACCGATCAGCCGTCGCCACCTCTATCACCGTCGTATGTTTAGGGGAATGCCTTCTCCAACGTCGTTGTCTGAAATCCAAGAAAAGAAAGAGTGGAGGTGTCGTAGGTGGTGTAGGGGTTTGGGAATTGAACAGCTACTCATCACTCCAATTGGGAAATCTCTATACTTTTATTTCAATTTCCAAACTGTCTCTCCAGGTTAGTGAATGGGCGATACAAAAGATGACGCCAAAGTATCAAGCTTAGAAGAATACCATGAACCCAACTACCAACTCTGTTGCGATTCAGACGTAAAAAATTTGAATGTCGCTGCGATCTGAAATCTACCGACTCTATTGCTCTTGATTTTTCCTCTTTTTTTGGTTTGTTTGTTTGTTTGTTTGTTTTTTGCAATCAGATTGATTTTGTTACAATTTGAATCACAAACTTGATTTCACGTTAGTATGCGGTGGTTGTGACGTTTTGTGGTGTGGTTCCGGCGAGTTGTATTTTTTTTTTTTTTTTTGTGACCGGCGGTGGTGGCAGTAAATGGTTGGTAGTTTAGTATGATTGTTGTGATGTTTTGTTGCGGTTGTTCTAGCGAGTTGTTTGTGTTGTTGTTACTTAGTGTTTTGGCAAGTTGTGATTGTTATATATTGGTGTTTTGTCGAATTATTTTTGTTGTAACTCAATGTTTTGGAGTTGTGTTTGATTTGACATGGTGTTTTGAAGAGTTATTTTTGTTGTGACTCGGTGTTTTGGCGAGTTCTTTGTATTGTGACTTCGTGTTTTGGCGAATTGTTTTCATTGTGACTCGATGTTTTGGAGTTGTGTTTGATTTGACTCGGTGTTTTGATGAGTTGTTTTTGTTGTGACTCGGTGTTTTGACAAGTTGTTTTGATTGTGACTCGGTGTTTTGAAAGGCTGTTTTGGTGTTTTGTCTAGGTGTTTTTGTCAAATTGTGATTGTTGTATTATAAATTGTAATATCACAATATAAAAACACTTAAAACACCTGAGTTAAAAAAAAAAACATCATGTATCTTATTTTTGAAAAGTGTCTAAAAAACCTTTGTATTTTTGAAAAGGCCTAGGCCTAGGTTGCGGGTTCAATCCGTAGAAACGCGATTCCCTTCAAGGAATTTACAAACCCTTGAGGGGCTACAAACTGGCCCCCATAGAGGACAAAAATCGTGGTGTTACGTGTAAAAATACACATCAACATAAAAAACTAGCTCAAGTGGTACTAAGGAATCCCCCAAGAACTATAAAGGCGAGGCATAGGTCGCCGGTTCGATCCCTAAGAGACGCGATTCTCTCCAGGGAATTTACAAAACCTTGAGGAGGCTACAAACTGGCCCCAAAGAGGACAATATCGTGGTGTTACTTATACAACGACGTACTACTTAACCTTTATTGTTCTTGGGCGATTCTCTGGTACCACTTGAGCTACTGCCATACTACTTTAACCATAAATTGCAAAGAAATTGTGATTGATGTGTGATGCGAAATCTTATGGATGTGGATTAGATTTTTGGGTTACAGCATATCCAATGCTCTAAAAAATTGACCTACTGCATTTAAAGGGAGAGAGACACTAAAAAAATCCATGGGTCCTGTAATTTTATCTATTTTCATTTTCTTTTAATCACTTTTTTATCATTTACACCATTTTTCCTCATTTTCCTTTCCTCGTGTCCCATGCAAGGTCCACTGGTAGACCCTCTACTCCACCCTCTTCATTACTATTTTATCATTATTTTTGAATTTATCTCCATCTCTCTCCCTATTTTCATTTCCCCCTTTTTTCCTACACCTCTTTTTATTCCTACTAGATTTTCATCTGTGCGTTGGACGAGAAGAAACCATCTCAGATTATACATATAAATCTAAATTTGAAAACTTAAATAATTTTGTATTATCCATGAAAAATCATAATCAAACGAACTGATTATATTGAACTTGATGTTGCGATCACTTTGCTAATATAGTATTATCATTATAAATAATAATCAGTTTGTCAAGACCCGCGTGGTATATTAAATTCTCACACTATTGATAAAGGGATTCTCCACAACTACAATCCCTTTATATACCAAAAAATAAATGCAATCAATTATTTTTACTTTGGAATAATCATATATAAATAAATTTAGATTTATAACAAATATTTAATTTTTTAAAAAAAAAGAATTTTTAAACTAATATTATTGCAACTTGATCAGGAACCAAATTCAATATAATTACATGAATTCTTCATTTTTTTAATAAATTAAAATACCAAATTGTGCATATTATTTTCTTTTATTATATATGATTAATTAATAAATATACATTCTTTCCTTTTTCTTTCTTTCTTTCTTTTTTTTTTTTTTAACAAAAGATAAAAAGATTTAACACTAAGGCATTGAATGAAGGAAAGTAAATAGTCAAATAAAGAGATTATTATAAATGCAAAGGTATTGGATTTTTTACAAATTAATTAATCTACATCCGAGTTCTGTAATATAAATGTAATTAAAAAAAAGGAAAAAACCATTATAATAAAAAGAAGAAAAAGTATGAAAGGAAAAAATGGGTGAGATAGAGTTGATAAAAATAATCCCTACTCACTTCACATACATCATTGTGCAATTCAAATCAACGAAAATACCATGCATTAGAGAAATAAATATGCCTAAAATATATTACAATAAAAACTACAAATACACACAATTACAACTATTACAAGAAAACTAATATGTAGACTCATATTAACTACTCTAAGTTTAAAACACATCCTAACTACGAAAAATAGAAAAAAAACGGACAATTACAATTTTCCGTCAAAATGTAATAACCACAGTATATATAATATAACATATATATTGTAAATTTTATTTTGGAAAGAACACACCATCCACCAAATACAGTTGAAGTCTTAGCTCTCATATAACCCTAAAATCACACAGAGAGCATTATTTAACTCAATACAATCTATTCATCCAACCAAGTAACAAGAGACAACACAGCATACCAAAAAAAAAAAGAAAAAAAAACAAATTTCAACACTGATATGCACATAAAAAGAAAATATAAAAAACTTTAGAAATATTAAAAAATATATACCTACATAAGGGTACCCATAAGAGCACCAAGTTCCATCTGATCACCAAGTTACACAGATAATTTTCACACCTATGTGTAGATTAATACATAGTAAGAACTCAAATAAAATAAGAAAAAAATAATTCAAACAATTATATATTATATCAAACTCATTTAACTAAAATATAAGAATAACATAATGAATGTGTAATCTAAAAGAAATATATAATATATATCTAAAATGCATTAAAAAAGAGAATATATTTAACAATTCCATTAAAAAATTAATTCAAACACCAAAAAACACATTAAAAATATAAGATATATTATAATTTTCAAAAACAAATAAAATCATTATTAACATTCAAAACCTCAAAGTTACTAAGATAATTTGTTAGCATCGAAATCCCTAATTTGAAAATTAACAAAATCTAAATGAAAACTATAATTTGTTATTATAATTTGTTATCTAAGTGAAATTTTATAAGGTTATGTTAACCAAATAATAATGTAAATTTGTTATTATCATGTTAAGATAACTATAATTTACAGCAAATTTTAACTCGATTGTCATCGTTAACACAAATAGATATAATTTTATTTTTTACACTAATTTTGATAAATGATATTGTACGAAATAATTAATAATTGAGCCATATAATATACTCTAAAAATATTTTTTATCTGAAATCAAGAAAGCCAGACAACATAAAAATTATATAAATTAATAATACATAAAAGTATAATATGTTTTTTAAAGGAAGGTTACTTATAATTATTAATATTCGTACCTAGCAAAATTAAGAAAAAGGTACAATTATAATTTTCAGTTAACTTAAACTAAAAATATATATGTTTAATTTATATTAATTATAAACTATGAATTTTGAGGATATATAGACATTTATCCATTAATTAGTTAGTTTTTTTTTTTTTTTTTGAAACAACCATTAATTAGTTTGTTATTATAACTTGTTATTATAATTTGTTATCTAAGTGAAATTTTATAAGGTTATATTAAACAAACAATAATATAAATTTGTTATTATCATGTTAAGATAACTATAATTTATAGCAAATTTTAACTATTGTTATCGTTAATACAAATATAAATAATTTTATTTTTAATACTAATTTAGATAAATAGTATTGTATGAAATAACCAATAGTTGAGCTATATAATATACTCTAAAAATATTTTTTATCCAAAATCAAGAAAGCGAGACAACATAAAAATTATATAAATTAATAATAAATGTAATCATATGTTTTTTAAGGAAAATTACTTATAATTATTAATATTCATACCAGGAAAATTAAGAAAAATGTACAATTATAATTTTCAGTTAACCTAAACTAAAACTATATATGTTTAATTTATATTAATTATAAACTATGAATTTTAAGGATATATGGACACTTATCCATTAGTAAGTTAATTAGATAATTAAATTTATCTATAATTTAAAAATTAAATGATGATAATTATATATTAGTTATAAAATGGATAAGCAATAAGAGAATATAAAAAATTAAAAAAATTTAAGAATTCATAAGACCACAGGAGTTACCGCAATATAATATAAAATATCGAAAAAGACCTTGATAACAAACTTTTGGAGGGAAAACCGCGGTACAAAGGTACCGCTGACTCATTTCCTTTAATTAATATATAGATTTATTTAAAATAATTATCTTCTCTCTATCTCTCTTCTCCACATCACTACCATAATCCACCCTCCCATTAGAGATGCTTTTAGAGAAATTTCATGGTAAACTATTGATATGTGCACACGTGCTGCAAAAGAAATTGTGATTGATGTTGATATGTGCACAAGTGCTGCAGAGAAATTGTGATTGATGTGTGGTGCGAAATCTTATGGGTGTGGATTAGCACTTCGTTTGGTTACCATTTAAAAACCATCATTATTTATAAATCAATTTAAATTTTAAATTTTTATCACATAGCAGCATATCATCAAGCAACATATTTGATGTGATGTAACTTTTCACATTATTTTACTTATTACCTCTACATGGCATTATTACATAACAATACATATACAACATTTGAATTTTAAATCCATTTATAAATTATTCCAATTAAAAATGGTTGCCAAACATGGTGTAGATTTCTTCGTTACAGAAATTTCATGGTAAAGTGTTGATATCGGCACACGTTTGTATTACTTGAACTATAAATTGCAAAGAAATTGTGATTGATGTGTGATGCGTGATTTTCTATGGAAACTCCACCTCCTTGAGCTCTGTAAGGGGGGAGTTAAGGTTTCCATAGCCGGACCGAAAATCTTATGGGTGTGGATTAGATTTTTTTTTTTTTTTGTTAGAGAAATCTTATTTTATTATCTTGTATAAATATGAAAGTAGGATAGTAGCTATATACAAATTTTCCCATCAAAATCATTATCTTACTTATATATGCCTCTTTTTATTTTATTTTAGTAATATATATACACATTTTCAACTAATTAAGTTTCAAATTAAATCTCTAATATTTTATATATTTTTTAAATTTCGTTCACATATATAATATACATAATCTTATATATATTAAAATAGCATAGTGGTTATATGCAATTTTTCTCGCCAAAATCACTATCTTACTTATATATGTCTCTTTTTTTATTTATTATATTGTATTTTAATAATATATATACACATTTCCAACTAATTAAGTTTCAAATAAATCTCTAATATCTTATATATATGTTTTTATTTATACATATATATAACATACGTAATTATAATATATGTAACAAAAGTTATATCTCAGTTTTGGATTTTCGAGTTGAGAGATTTTTTTTAAAAATAAATAAATATAATAATAAATATATATCTACTATCTCACGTATATATGCTTTCAATCGTATACACATTCTCATATTACTTTATAAGTAGGAACTTAAATATTGGTAAAAATTTAAGTTGAGAGAATACAATTGTAATAATATTTGATAATGATGATTTAAAATAAAAAAAAAAATCTTTCTCTTAGGTCTTTTGTAATCGGAGGGTGTGTATTTTTAGATTTTTTTAAGAATAGATTCAGTGAATAGTTATTTCTTTGGAAAATGTATAACGCTATATGAGGAGATGCGAAAAATAATTTATCCAAGAATATATAGTCGAGAATGAATGTGGTAAAGAATTCATTTCGATAAATGAATATCATCTACACTCTAAATGTTTCTCAGAGTTTTTGCACTATACTTATTGAATAATGATATCGATGTATGATAATTTTCGAGTTACATGCCCCCGAGGGCATAGCTCAGTAGTTGAAAGGACGAGAGTGAGGTAATCTCAGCTAAGCTAGGAGTCGTAGAGTGGGAGTTCGATTCCTGCCAATTCACTTCATGCTGGTGAGGCTCTTGGGGTTGGGGTTCAACCTTTTTTTGGTAATTTTAGAGTTACATAAATTTTATATACTCTATTTTCTATGGTATCTTAGTTTTCATATTTAACGTGAAATTAAATTTATATTAAAACATTCTCATTATTCTCATTTTTATTCGTTAAAAGTACTATTCCATGAATGACAATTTAATTAGTTCTATGTCAAGTGAAATAATCGTACATAATAAAATTGTAATAATTATTAGTAATATATTTATACGAGTGAGTGATATACAATAAAATTGTGATTATTTAGTTCTTTAAATTATCAAGTATTTTTGAGCTAATTATTGTTTTCCGTGCAATGCACGGGTATACAACTAGTTATAATATATAGAATAAAAGTTATATCTCGATTTGGATTTTTGAGTCAAGATATTTTTCAAAAAATAAAAATAAAATAATAAATAAATACATATATATATATATATATATATTCTTCCACTTATATATACTTTTATTTTATATGTTTTCAATCGTATACACATTTACATATTAATATATAAGTGCGAACCTATACATAAATAAAAATTTTAAGTTTTTGGGATACGGTAGTAATAATATTTGATGATGATGACTTAATTCTTTTTAAAGTGAAAAGTGGTTAAAAATTAATGTTAGGGTAAATCATATAGAATTTATCGTTTGTTGTCATATTACTTCTCTTGGATCTTTTGTAGACGTGTGCTCTTCCGATCTCTTTTAGATTTTTTTTTTTTTTAAATGGACTTAGTGAATGATGATTTCTTTAGAAATGTATCACACCATATGAAGAGATGCGAAAAATAATTTTTTCAAGAACATATCGTAAAGAATGAATGTTGTAAAGAATTTATTTTGATAAATAAATATCATCCACACTCTAAATATTTTTTAGAGTTCTTGCACTATACTTATTAAACAATGATATGTGTGTATAATTATTTTGGAATTACATAAATGTTGTATGCTCTCTTTTCCATGGTTTAGTTTTTATATTCAGTATGAAATTAAATTTATATTAAAAAATTCTTCGTTAATTCTTATTTTTATTAGTTAAAACTTGAGAGTACTATTCTATGAATGACAGTTTAATTAGTTCTACGCCAAGTGAAAGAATTGTATACAATAAAATTGTAATTATTAAAAACATATATACATGAGTAAGTAATACACAATAAAATTGAAATTATTTGATTCTTTAAATTATCAAGCATTTTTGGGCTTATTATTTTATTCAGTGCATCGCACGGACATATGACTAGTATATATTAAAGTATGATAGTGGCCATAAGTAAATTTTCCCGCCAAAACCACTATCTACATATATATGCCTCTTCCTTTATTTATTTTATTTTAATAATAATACATACATATATATAAAATGTATATACATTTTCAACTAATTAAGTTTCAAATTAATCTCTAATATCTTTTATATATTTGTTTTTATTTTATACACATATATATAATATACTTAATTATAATACATATTATAATAAATATATATATATATATAATAAAAGTTATACACCTGGTCAAAAAAAAAGTTATACCCGTGCGCACTACTTGAACTGTAAATTGCAAAGAAATTGTGATTGATGTGTGATGCGAAATATTATGGGTGTGGATTAGATTGTTTGGCTGTAGAATTTTCATGGTAAACTGTTTTAATTTTGATATGTGCGTACTAGTTGAACTATAAATTGCAAAGAAATTGTGATTTATGTGTGATGTGAAATCTTATGGGTGTGGATTAGATTTTTCGGTTAGAGAAATTTCATGGTAAAGATACGTTGTGATGTCACTTTCGCCCACCTACAATTTCTAAATAACAAATGTAAAC